>VUQH01007518.1:0-18304 GCA_015106775.1 Etroplus canarensis
GCGGAGTACCTTCTCTCACAGGCTGCTTCAGCTCCACTCTCAAAAGGACAGATACAGGAAATCTTTCCTGCCACATGTCATCACACTGTACAGCTAAACAGCTAAAACTCTGTCAGTCTATAAGCACTTTATGGTTTTTACACACATCTGTTCACTGCACCTTCTAGTTTATTTTTTTTACAATCAGTGCTGACTATTATACATTTTAACTGACTATTATACATTTTATTTTATTCGTTCTCTATATTGTACTGTATATTTGTATATTGTTTTAATATATCTAGGCTATTTTTTCATTGTATTGTTATTGTCTCTGTGTTTAATGCTGCTGCTACACTGCAATTTCCCAGCTTGGGATCAATAAATACTATCTATCTATCTATCTATCTATCTATCTATCTATCTATCTATCTATCTATCTATCTATCTATCTATCTATCTATCTATCTATCTATCTATCTATCTATCTATCTTCATTTGGTCTGGTGGTTACACAAAATCATGCTCACTTAATGTGCGTAACCTAACTAGGCCATTGCTGCATGTGATGTGAATACAGTATATTTATTACACGTGGATAATAGTTCCATAAAGCAAAAATCATAAGCTTTAACTGTTACATAACTAGCTGGTTATGGTAATGTCTTCTGCAAACATAGGCATGCCTTTTTCTCACTTATTTATAATTATTATAATGGTAAAACTAGTTCTTTTTCATAAGATGTATTACAAAAACTGTCATATTACTTTAACAACAGATGTCATGCATCACCTCGTCATGCCTCCACCTAAAGACTACAGATAAAAATGAACTTTTAGCTATATCTGCTACTTCTTTATGTCCCTCCTTAATGAAGTACAAACATAATATGTATTCTTTCATTGCAAAACAAGCTATATGTGAAAAATACAAGTGCAATGAAATCATGTCAAAAATGAACATTGATAGAAGCCATTATTCATACACAAATATGGCATCATCAGTATAAAGTATATTCGTGTGATGGCTAAGGGGTCGTTTAGCTATCCTAAGGTACCATTTTTCCTGCTGTTGGTAAAAATAAGGCACAATACAGACACAAAATTACTCTTTTTATTCACAGGAAGGCAGTGAACATGCAGCAAGTGCTTAAGAGAAAAAGCTGAAAGTGACCAAAAAGGGATTCATGCCCTGAAAATGCTCGCATGATTTGTAAACTGAAAGTGTTGAAATGTGACAGAAGTTTCCAGATCTCACCAACTTTTAGTCCCGTGCTGTTAAGTTGCTGGAATGTGAACACAAATCACTTCAAAGAGTCTGCTTTTGTCTCGTGCAGCATCTAATCTTCCCGCTTTGAAGACGGATGTCATTGTCTTTCCCGCCGCTGACAGCCCTGATAGGAATATTCATGTGTGTGGAGGAGGAGGTGGTGTTGTTGGTGGGTGTGTGTGGCACTAGATTGGCTTCTTATACAGCCAAGGAGCCATTTTGTGCAGAAGGAGTCCCGGACATGTCAGGGCTGTTGACAGTCTCCGCTCGGGATTAGTGGGCCAGCAGCGAGGCAATCCCTAATCCCTCACTGTATCGTAATCTATTTACCCGCCGTGCTAAAGGGATTTCCATATGAAACTATACACACAGAGATGCTGTCTGTAAGTGTTCAAAATCATAACTCATCATTTGGCTTTTTACCCACTTTCCTTCCATGTTTTGTGCTCTTTTAACGCTTACCATTTTACCTTTGTGGAAGTTCTTTTTAAAAAATTGAGGTAAACAAATGGACTGCATCAAGGAAGTGTAAAAAAAAAAAAAATACTAGTTTTGTTTGCATTTCATGTCATATTGGTACCCTTTGAAAATGTTTATCATATAAACCTCCTGTAATAAAAGAGTGCTGAAAGTTGACCCTTGATAGAGCACCCGTAAGTGTGTGGTTGCTGGTGTCTGTTCAGTTCAATTCAATTTAATTTACAGTAGATATAGAACGTGAACACACCCCTGTTAAAATACCAGGCATTTCCTGATTTAAAAAATGAGTCCACAATGAACTTTTTCCATCTTTAACGTGACCTTTAACCTGTACAATTCAACTCAAAAAGAAACAAATCTGTTAGGGGGGGAATGTAAAAAGTAAAAATTATACAATAAGCTGGTTGCATTAGTGTGCACACTCTAAAACTAATACTTTTTTGAAACACCTTTGACTTTAATTACAGCTTTTAATCTTTTTGGGTGCACACCTGCCATCAATTAAAATGACTCTGATTTACCCCAAATAATGTTCGGCTCCCCTGGTAGGGTTTTCCTGACAGCTGCTCAATTACATCCTACAGCAAAAGCCATGGTTTACAGAGAGCAGACAAAGCATCAAAGTGTTCTTAGTGTTCAAAGGTATCAGTCAGGAAAAGGGTTAAAAAATGTTCCACAGCATTACATACACCAGGGAACGCAGTGAAGACAGTCATCAAGAAATGAAGAAAATATGGAACCACAGCGACTGTACCGAGAACTGGACGTCCCTCCAAAACTGATGAAAAGACGAGAGGAAACCTGGTCAGGGAGGCTGCCAAGAGGCCTACAGCATCACTGAAGGTGCTGCAGGAATTTCTGCCAAGTACTGGTTGTGTAGTACATGTGAGGACTATCTAATGTATTCTCCATAAGTCTGGACTACAGGGGTGGGGTCGCAAGATGGAAGCATTTTCTTACAAAGAAAAACATCCAGCCCTTTGGTCTGCTAAACCAAGGTTGAACCTTTGGACAACAATTCCAGAAAGTATGTTTGGGACAAAAATGAAACTGCACATCACCAGAAGAACACCATACCCACAGTGAAGCACGGTGGTGGCAGCATCATGCTTTAGAGTTTTATCTTCAGCTGGAACTGGTGGCTTTATTTAAGATGGAGGGATTTATGAACAGTTTCAAATACCAGTCAATTTTGGCCCTAAACCTTCAGATGTCTCTGAGAAAGCTGAAGCTGAAGAGGAATTTCACCTTTTAGCGAAACAATGAGTCCCAAGCATACATCCAAATCAACAAAAGAATGGCTTCACCAGAAGAAAACAGAAGTTTTGGAATGGTCCAGCCAGAGCCCAGACCTAAATCCAAAGGAAAATATGTGGGCTGACCTGAAGAGGGCGGTAAACAATAGATGCCCTCACATCTATTTACAAGGAAGAGTGGGCAATGTTTTGATTTTTCCCTCTAACAGATTTGTTTCTCTTTCAAATGAATTGCGCAGGCTTTAGGTCACATTAAAGGTGAAAAAGTTTTGAATTGATTTATTGAGGTTTTATTTATTTATTTTTTTTACATCAGAAAAAACCTCCTGCTTTAACAGGGGTGTGTTCGTTTTCTGTATCCACTATATATTAAAGGGCCAGTTCACAAAAGTAAAAGTAGCCTGAAGGCACTTTTACTGTGAGGTAAAGACCTTACAATATTAGAAATTAAACCCCATCAATGGGATGATCCGTAATGAACAAGCACTGGGCAGCAGTGGGGAGTAAGAACTAGTTTTTAACAGGAAGAGACCTCTGCAGAATCAGGCCTCGACCGGTTTGGTCTACAGTGTATTTACATAAGACTAGTTGCTTGAGAAATAAACTGCATTCTCTGTCATACAAATCCATCTATAAATCATAAGCAACTATTTGTATTCTATAAAAACATAACTTCTAAACTTGCCTCTTTTTAACAATTTTAATCTAGTAGTAGTTTTGTTGTGCAAATAACAGAAAAAAATGCATTTTTAAATATCTTGCATTGATAAATTCCAGACAGCAATGATTTTTTTTGTCTTAAATGTTGCACACATTAATTTTCCATAGGCTGCATTTGACTCAGCTACTTAATTTGTGTAAGATTTCATGTACACATCATGGACAAAAGTATTGGGGTGCACTACTCAGTCATTGAATTCAGAGGTTAGATTCAGTCCCTTTGACAAAAGTGTATAAAATCAAGCAGCTAGCCACGCAGTCTGCCTTTACAAACGTTAGTGAAAGAATGGCTTGTTCTAAAGCTCACTGAAATCCAGCTTGGTACTGTAATAGGACGCCACCACTGCAGCAAGTCATTTGGCAAAATTTCTTCCATCCTTGTTAATCCACAATTAACTGCGAGTGGTATTGTTGCAAAGTGAAAGCATTTAGGAACCAAAAACTTTACGAGGAAGACCAGCTGCATGCAAGCCTTACGTCACCAAGCACAAGTGGTGTAAAGCACACCGCCACTGGACTCTGGAGCAGTGGAAATGTGTTCTGTGGAGTGAAGAATCATGCTTCTCTGTCTGACTCTCTGATGGATGAGACTGGGTTGGCAAATGAAAGCAGAACTGTAAAGTCTGACAGAGGAGGGACAGTACTATGGGTTTTAAAAAAATCTGTTTGGTTAATTGGTGATTCAAAATTGGGTCTAAGTGTGTATGTGAGTTTGATTGGTTGTCTGTACTGAATACTATATCAGCGACGCAGTGGTGCAGTGGTTAGCACTGTGACACCACAGCATGAAGGTCCTGGGTTTGCATCTGCTGGCAGCTCGGGCCTTTCTGTGTGGAGTTTGTATGTTCGCCTTGTGGTTTCTCTTTGGGTACTCTGGCTTCCTCTCACAGTCCAAAGGCATGCCTGTTGGGTTAACTGATGACTCTAAATTGGCTGTTGGTGTGAGCCTGAGGCTATCTGTCCTTATGTGTTGTCCCTATGGATTGGCAACTTATCCCTCACTAGCAACAGGTGGGACAGGCTCCTGCACCCCTAAATTTGTTAAGTGGTTTACCTGTTTTATAAAAGCATCTAAATATGTGATTACTCAAATTGGAAGACTAATTAAATCACAATTTTAAAAAATCTGAGTGTACACTGACACTACATAAATATGTCAGACTCAATCAGAAGCTGTGGCATCTCTACGTGAGGCCCCACCAGATGTCGCTGATCATGTACAAACTCACATAATGAGCTGTGAGGCCCAATCAGGACGGTCCCATGCTGAGAGCAGGCAGTGAAATGTACAGCTAATTGAAGGCCATTGGTCTTTTTAATTAACATCTAGCTGTTTTGTTAGTAAACTGAAACAAGTGGATAGCTGATTAAAAGTTAAATTCAGCACTTCACCATAAGAGCAAAATTTAGAGATTAAATGTCTGAGGAAAAACTGGCTGGAGGAATTTGCCAGCAATAAGCTGTTAAAGGACAAAAACTGCTGCTTCAGCCGTAGAATGTTTCAAATGAGAAACATGGCTAACTTCAAGTGTTGCCTAAAAGTCGCTCTGCTGCTTCCTTTCCTGCTCTTTGGAGGGGACACCACTTGGACCACCTCAGGATTCAAGGATCTGAGACATCTTTGGGAAGGGCTGGGACTGATTTGCGTGTGGAAAATACCATTGGATTAGGCTGCTGGGAAGGACTAATATAGAGCATGGAGCAGACTGATGCCACTGGGCTTCACATTCTTGGATTCACGCGTGGATTGGTGGACTTTGTCAGAGTGATTGACAAGTTTGGCCAGATGAAACATCCTGTGCAACTTTTCTTCTCCAGCAGTGAACTTTACTGGTGAATGGGTTTTGCATTATTGCAGGGTTGCTTTGAAGGTAAGCCAAGGATCTTAAAGCAGCTGGTTTCCCTGCTCTGAAATGTTGCTTTTGACATGATCATTTACTGCTTAAGAAGTTTGGATTTGAAACTTGACTCAGTGTAACATTGTAATATATCAGTTCTGTGAGCTCAGATGCTGCTACTGATTATATCTGTCTCCACATCAACTTACTCCCATCCTTGTTTATCAATGCATTCTTATGAATTAGCTGATGAGGTTCATTCATATTTGGATTCAGTGAGCGAGTATTTTGTATTTTAGTATGTATTATGTACCACCAGGCTTTCTGTGCCAGTGATGCCACTGATCAGAAGCCCAAATGGTGGAATCAAGAAGCTACAGGATGAGAAGAGATTTATAAATTATTCAGTTGCTGTTGGAGTGGCTTGAAATGTGCGCATAACTAATATCTTACTAAATATACTAGCAACATGTGATGCTTTTGACTTGTCTGACAACAATTAACATTACTTAAGAGGAATCCCAATGTCTAATAAAGACACTGTATGTAGTAAATTAAGTTGTGTTGTTTCAAAGGAGGTTTTTTTTCCTTTTGATGGAGCGAGGCTAAAGGGTTCACTCCACTTCTGGTCTTATTTTAAGCTCACTTAAAAGACTAATGGGAAAACATTTGAGCTCGATTAAAATTTTACAAAAAACATTCATTGGAAGATCAGTACAATCCTGCGGACAAAGTTGGTACAAACCTTTAGACACCTACACTCTAAAAAACAATCCATGGGTTCAACAAGTGAAACTTAAAAACAAGAGCTTTTTTACATGCACAGTGCAGTTTGTTTGTTACCTGTGCATACTTTTGTCAGCTAATAACTCATTTTAAGAAGTTGGTGAAAATCAAAATCATGAGAACCACCTTAATTTAGATGTATGTTGATTTTGAATGACTTGTTTAGCCTTCACACAACAATAGAAAAATATTAAGTTAGCTCAACTTGCAGACTTACTGAGCATCCTTCAAAAAGAGCAGGGAACAAAAGGAGAACTCCTAACCGCCTGCTACAAGATGGGAAAAATGTATGCATTATCATTAAGGGCTGTATTAGTTGTTATGTAACTATTTTCGCTTTGTTTTACTTGCAGCAGCTACCAACTGTAGCAGCACTGCAAGAATTCAGTTTTGCATGAAACTGAAACTGAAATTAGTTTATCCTAAGCAAATACAGCGACCCTAAAGTTGGTAGACTTTTGGCTAGCTGTATTCAAAGTAGTCTTTTTATTTGTTTTGTTTACAGTGGCAGCCAAAGATGATTACTGGTTCTGAACTTTTGCAGTATTGGTTTAACACCACAAAGATAAGGAAATATGGTCTTAAATTTGGCATTATGTTGATGAAGGCTTGTGTCCCCCATAGTGTAGTGGTTTACACATTCGCCCGAGGTCCCTGGTTTGATTCCAGCTGGGGACACAAGCCCCTCTGACCATTGAGGGCAGCATCAGGAAGGGCATCCAGCGTAAAAACCTGCCAAATTACCGATGTGGGTTAATCTGCTGTGGCGACCCTTGGGAAGAATAGGGAAATGGGAGCAGCAGAAGGAAGGTAGAGGGGCTGCGTTGAAGAAGGTTTCATCAGCAGCAGCTGCATGGGTGAGTGGCTCGACATTCATGAGTAAATTCCTAACAAATAGTGGTTTCTGCAGATGGTTTAGTTTTGAACTTAAGGTCCAGTTTTCTACATTAATAAACTTTGCTCCCTTATTTGTGCCTTGTTTTTTGTACAGATAACTGAAGAATTCAGAGGGATCACTGCTGTTATTCTGGAGGCAACGCTTGTGGCAAAACTGGACCCCTACTTTCTGTCCATCCGTCCATCATCTACCACTTTTCTGGGGGTCTGGGTCCTGCAGCAGCAGTTTGAGCAGAGAAGCTCAGACTTCCCTCTCCCCAGCCACCTCCTCCAGCTCTTCAGGGATGACACCAAGGCATTCCCAGGCCAGCTGGGAGACATGGTCTCTACAGCGTCTCCTGGGTTTGTCCTGGGGTCTCCTCCCAGAGGGACGTGCTGGAAACACCTCAAGAGGGAGGCATCCAGAAGGCATCCTAATCAGATGCCCCAACCACCTCCTTTTGCTCCTTTTGATGTGGAGGAGTAGCGACTCTATTCTGAGGGTTCCTCACCCTATCCTTAAGGGTGAGCCCAGCAACCCTGTGGAGAAAGCTCATTTTGGCTGGTTGTATTTGCGATTTCATTCTTTTGGTCATTACCCAAAGTTCGTGACCATAGGTGAGGGTAGGAATGTAGGTAGACAGAGTGAAGCATTGGATTCAGTTTAGGGGATCAGTCCTCCAAAATCCACGTTAATAGTGTTGTTTCTGTTTTATCTTGTTCAAGGAGCAACTTCTTGGTTAAAGCCTGCAAATATTTGACTTGCTGTTGTCATTTTAAGCTCCCAAAGTGTTAGCTGAGGTAAATTTTTGTATTGATTTATTTTTATAAGTGTTTGTCTATTTTGTACACATATTGCTGTATAAAAATTAGTCACAGTTAAAAAACTTAATAAGTGAACACTGGTTTTGGAATAAAAAATTATGATAAAGCTGGAATTTTTTGTGTAATTTACTGTGACTGAAGTGATATAAGTTGCTATTAAAAAGTATGGTAACAATTTGAATAGGCGTTTCTGAGTAGATTGGAAATAAAAATGTTTTAAAAGTTAGCTTTAAATCATTTTACCACTTAACATCAGTTAAAAAAAATTCATTTAAATAAGTTGTTTTGCCTTAATTAAGCATCCAGAGGACAAAGCAAATCAAGTGGTTGTAGTAAATTAATTGAGTTGGTCCAATTAAAAAATTCTCATAGAATTTTGTAGCTGAGTTGGAATTACTTACAAAGATCCATGAAAACTGTTACTTTGATTTTTTAAGTTGGGCTACAGAATCATTTTTTTTAGAGTGTATCAGGGCTCATATGCTATCAGCAGGCTCAGGAAGCTGCTGCCGCCGTCTCTTTTGTGAATCATTTATTTTAAAGCCTTGACCCTCCTGCTACAGGAACAATCATGAGGACACTTTGATGCCCTCTGAAGTGTGGTTACATCAGGAAAAGTGAGGTGATCCCTTGAAAAGTCTTTTTTTCTCCCCAGCATCCTTATGGAAACGGCCAAAAAGCAGAGTCACTTAGTCGCTACAAAGAAGAAGAATGAAGTTTCAGGGCCTGAAGTAGAGCCTGGCTCGCTACTAAGACACCTGACAGCTGTTCAGGGAGAGGTGTCCTTTCTACAAAATGAACTCCAGAGATTGCCTGAACATGGCCTAAAGATTAGTTTGTCCTAATGTGCTAAATCTCAGCCTATGTTTGCATGACGCTGTGGCACATGCTGCTAAAGCCCAGCGGGATGCAGAGCGGGCAAACACACAGCTTTGACGCCATGTTTACCGAAAACTGTTTGTCCAGCTGCTGGAGGGATGCGGCGAGGAAGCGGGACGGCTCTTAATTAAAATCGTGATTCGTCCCTTTTTCCCTTGGATCAAATGAGTTGTACATTACTGTCGACACGGCCAAACAAACAGCAGGGATGCCAGTGTACATGTTTGCTAACCTGCCCGGCTGTGAGCCCACCACAGCAGGGGGGAAAGGAGGGGTTCGATTATTGACATGCTGTTTGGACATTTTCTTCTGGGTGCCAGAGATAACATTAAAACTGACTCCCCGTTCTGGGACACCAGTGCAGCTGATGTTTCGTTAAAGGATTGTGTCTTTGATTTAAAAGACCAGTTAATAATTTTTGACATATATTTAATCTGTACACCTGAAAACCCAAATATAGAAGTTGCAATTTCTGAAGGTTTTAACACAAGTTCTTAGTGTTGGACACGGATTTCAGCTTTAACTTTGAAGGTTTATGCTGTTATGGTCAGAACAATAAAAAAGATGCAGTGAATCCTGCAAGCTCTAAGCAGACAGCTGCTCTGCTTCAAACACGCAGTCCTCACGTCACAAAGTACCGTGCAAAAGTCTCAAGCTACTGCTCATTTCTTTATTTTTTGCTGGGAAACTGGGGCATAGGCACTGTGATTTATTGAAATGTGCAAACATAAATGGAAATGCAATAAATAAGGAAAAAACAGTTTGTACAATTCTAACGAGCTTGAAAATCAGTATATGATATTACCACCTTTATTCTCCAATACAGCCTGAGCTCTCTTGGGCAAGCTTTCCTGTAATTTTCAGGAACAGTTCTCCAGGCTTCCTGAAGGATATTCCAAAGCTCTTATTTGGATGTTGGCTGCTTTTTTGGTCCTTTCTCTTTCAATACGAGCCCACACTGCTTCAACAACACTGAGGGCTTGACTCTGGGGAGGCCAATCCATGACTGATGGTATTCCATTGTGCGTTCTTCTATCCATGTAGGCTTGTACTGTACTGGCAGTGTGTTTGGGATCATTGTCATGCTGTAAAATGAAGCCAATGCCAGCCAGATGCTTTCCAGATGAAAACCAGCTTGAAAGCATCTGGCTGGCATGGTGGATCAAAATCTGAAGGTACTTTTCTGCGTTCATAATTCCATCAGTTTTGACAAGATCTCGATCACCACTGGCCAAAATGCAGCCCCAAACCATGACCACCGTGTTTTACAGATGGCTGTAGATACATGCTGATGATAATTTGAACCAAAAACTACAAATCTGAGTCCATAAGACCTGTCCCCACTGATTTTTTCATCCAGTTCTTGTTTAATTTGACATACCTCCAACTTTTCTCACTGTTTTCATTCCTTTAAAATGGCTTCTTGATGGCTGCCCTCCCACTGAGACCATTTCTGATGAGAGTTCAGTGAACAGTAGCTATGCACTGTCTGAAGGACCAGCTGCATCTTTCAGGTCCTACGTCAGACCTTTGCTCATTTTTATTTTTATTTTTTTTTGCTTTTTTGTTTTAGCACATGACTTACAGATACTGTTCATCTGCTGTAGATATTGTTTTAGGCATGCCACTTCTTTTTCTGTCCTCCACTTGCCTGGTTTCCTCAGACTTTTGAAGGACACACTGCATAGCATGCTGAAATATGCCAAGTTTTTGGCTAATAGCTCTTTGGGAATCATGCTATGTGTAGACACAACACTGGTTCATCCCTTGTGTTAGGGGCCTTTTTATGCTTTCATGATTCATAGGTCACTGTTGAGTGGCTGATCCCGCTCTTCAGTATCTCTGTGCTGCTGCTGCTGCTGCTGCATTACTGCCTGCTGTCTCAATCCGTCAACCACCCCGGCATCCACCTGTAGACAGGAGGATATTTCCTCATCACTCCTCTATTTTCTTTATAAAATGTTTGCACTGTGTGATGAGTTTGTAGTCTAGACAGCACACTCAGACTGTATAGAGTGGGTCACTGGTTGGAAACCAAATTCAGACTAAACAATGCTTAACATCACTATAACAAACCCAAAACTCTCCTGAATTCTTACGCTAACTATGACAGCTGTTTTCATTAAGTCTCCAGAAAGGCCATACAGGAAAAAAAAAACCCCAATAATACATCATTTTAGATTTTAAAATACCAAAATCTGTTGGATCAGCTCAGTTGAAGGCAAAACTGACGTTGATGGTGAAAATATAAATGAATAGTTTTAGAGGTTAATGAAAAAAGGAGTCAGCTTCTGTCACTTGCCACCACTTTCGAGCAACTTGTTGCAGAAATCGTTCACGTTACAAAGATGTGACGCACAAAAAGCAGCAAGTCTTGAAAATGTTTGAAATATTGTTTATTTAGCTTCTAAGTATTGAGATTCTGAGTTTCGGTGTTGGTCTTGTAATGGACTGACTAGGATCTGTTCCAACCCCTGTACGACCCTAAGCTTAATCAGCCATTAAGAAAATGGATAGATGGAGATTCTTACATGTTCTCTTCATTTAAAAAGCTAATTTTCAGCTGCAGTGTGTTTATATTGACAGGCCTGTTGGTGTTAACTTAGTTTTTTCACCATTCATGCCCTAACTTGTTAGAGAAGACTGCTCCTCCTTCTCCCTAACACCCTGATCTGCCTTGTAGAGGTATTTCAATGTTAGCCAAACTCACAAGTGGCAAATGTGTGGTTCTGTGAGCTTAGTGACATACATACCCACTGACAGGGTTTGCTGGTTGCACATTAGCAAGTTGGAAGTATCAGCCTACCTATAACAAGACTTTATTCTAATTTCTCTGTGTTGTGCCACGGCACGTACATTTCACTCAGCAGACTTTGACTGTGGCAGGGCAGGAGGTTTTCAAAAACACATTTGTACCACTAATTAGTCCATATCAGACAGTTCTTTGAGCTTCCTCCATTTTGGACTTCCTGGTTCTCAGATGCCCTTCCTGACACAGCCCTGCATGGTGAGAGGGGCTTGTGTGCACCCACCTGGAATTGAACCAGGGACCTTTTGCTTGTAAGACTATGTGTAACCCATTACAGTACAGAGACACCTGCCGATCTTGTACGCTATATGGACAAAAGTATTGGGCTACACCTCTTAATCACTAAATTCAGGTGTTTTATTCAGTCCCATTGCCACAGGTGAGCAAACTGAAGCAGCTGTCTGCAGTCTGTCTTTAATTATTTGTGAAATGAGTCTTTCTAAAAATTTCACTGCATTTAAGCATTTAATGTAATTAGAAGACAACGTTTCAGCAAGTCAGTTCATTCTTCCTTCCCAAATATTCCACAATCAACTGTAAATTGTATTATTGCAACTTGGCAGTGTATGGGAAACCATAGCAACTCAGCCACAGAGTGGCAAACCATGTAAAGTTACAGAGTGGGGTCTCTGAGAGTGTGTACAAGTTGCCAATGCTCAGCTGACTCGGCAAACCACCTCTGGGCTTGAGTCTGGGTTTTATAAATACCAGCAGAATTTCACCTGCCTGACTGCATTGCATCAACTGTACAAGAGTTTGATGGAAGAGGGATAATGCTGTGGGGCTTTTTCTCAGGGGTTGGCCAGGGCCCCTTACGTAGTTCCAGTGAAGGAAAATCTTAATGCTTCGAACTGACAAGACATTCTACGCTTCGAACCTTTGTGGAAACAGTTTGGGGAAGGCCCTTTTCTGTTCCAGTGTGGCTGTGTCCCAGTCCATAAAGTTTGGTGTGGAAGAACTTGACTGGCCCACACAGAGCCCTAACGTCAACCCCATCCAACACCTTTGGGATGAACTGTAATGGAGAATGTGAGACAGGCCTGCTTGTCCAACATAAATGTCTGATCCAACAATTTCTCTTCTGGATGAATGGACAAAAAGTCCTACAGACACACTCCAAAATCTTGTAGAAAGTCTTACCGGAAGAATAGAAGCTGATATAGCTGTAAAAGGGAGACCATCTGAATATTAATGTCATAAAAGCTCCTGTACATGTAATGTGTAAGTTTTTCAATACTCTTGTCCGTATAGTGTATGGGAAGACAAAGATGAAGGATTTTTATTTGTCACATAACTGGTAAAAACATGCAGTTAATGCACAAAACATTTCAGGTCTCACTATATTAATGCCTGTGGATTTGGAATGGGATTTCAATAAAGCTCTTTTAGGTGTAATGAGTGGGTGTCCCAATACTTTTGTCCATATAGTGTATGTTGTTACCAGGTTTAAACTCCATTTATTTCTTCTTTAGCAGAATCCACTGATTGTGCCTGTTTCATTCATCATTTCGCCGCAAATTTTCAGTCTTCATGGGTGTTAAATCCCTCATCCGCTCATGCTGAAGCAATGGGGCTAGCATCCTGCTGTGAATATGTGTAACTGTGTGTGTGAACACAGCATAAATGACATAAAAAAAACCCCTTTTTTTTTAACAAACATAAATTAAAAACTGTATTTGTAAACCAAGTACAACACCTAGTTTTGTGTGCCAACACAGCAACTAAGAGTTTGGGAAATAAGAAAAGATGTTCAAACTTTTGTTCATGCGGCCCTATCTACACTTTCAAAACCAGTTAAACCAGTTTAGTATGATTTGTTTTAAAACCAGGCTAGTGATTATGTGACGCTCTAAACTGCTCTGGTGACGCTCAGCCAGACTCAACACACTCACTTCTGCCTTTGGAAATAACAAATGTGTCCTCGGACTGATCGTGTTTAAACAAGACTTTATTATAAAGACACGAATGTACATCTTTCAAATTTCAATGGAATACTGACATTGCGTGTCTAATTCACATTTTTCTTTTCTTTCCTCTGCAAAAAAACAAATAGCAAAATCTTTCAGCTTATAAACAAGTGCCGCAACTCAGTCTCCAAAATACAACACCCACAGTTTCTGAACGAGATTCAAGTCGGAAACTAACTAGAAATCAATGTCAGCAACCTGAAAATCATAGCAGCATCCTGTTTCAGATTTTAGAAAAGCTCACTCGAGAGTCTGATATATGTTAATGTCAGGGTTGATGTTTTTTTTTTTCTTTTGAAGAATGATCACTGTGACAATCCCAGACTGCGCAATCTTGCAGGTTCCGCTGAAGTTTTACTATTAAAGGCCTTCAAACGTTATAAATGGGTTGGTTTCTCTTGAGTCTTGGAGTAGAAAAATAATCCCAGATGAGTCACTCCACCGAAAACCACAGAGTCAAAGGCGTGAGATGTCCGTGCATCATTTCAGTTCATTCACAAATAAACTTTAAAAAAAAAGTTCCTACTTTAAAGGATCTTCAAAAATAGACCACCAACAACAGAAAGAATACTTTTTTAAAAGCGCGGACGAAGAGAAACAAAGGAAGTCACAGCACTTGGAAGCGCCATGAGGCCTGGTCTTTGTAGTCCAAACAGTCGGAGGCGTTGAAGTTGAGTTTCCAGGCTGAAGCCGCTGTCTGCTCTTTGTAATCCAGACAGTCCGTGGAGTTGAAGGCGAGCCCCGGCGCGCTGTACGCCTGGTGGTGGTGCGGCGGGTGGTGGTGATGATGGTGGTGTCCTGATGTTTGGCCAATGTGGTGGTGCGGATGTCCCGACATGGAGGTGCCGGTCATCGGGCTGAGCTGGTGTGGGTGGTGCGGGTGGTGGTGGGAGTGCATGGGCGGCAGGTATGAGCCGCACTCCACGCCGCCAAAGTAGGAGCCTGATGCTGAAGCCGGGTAACCCTGGCTGTATGCCGCTGCCGTCTGGCTGTAGGAGACCGGATAAGATGGCGTTCCACCGGTGGCGGACGACGACACGGAGCGCTGCATGCAGGAAGCGCTGGTAGGGGCGGCAGGGTCAGGCAGAGCGGCCGGAGCCGGGGCTGGTGAGATAGGTGCCGGGCTCCAGATGGATGACACCGGAGCAGTGACGGAGGTAGAAGTGCTTATCAGACCAGGTCCACCAAGACCGGAGGACACAGAGGAGGAAGAGGAGGCAGATGAAGAGGAAGAGGTGGAGGATGAGCTGGATGCTGCCGGAGGAGTGAACTGGCTGCTGCTCTCTGATCCGGTGCTCTCTCGGGCTGGAGACGACTTCTTCTTCATTGGTTTCACCTTGGCACTGTTGCTGCTCTGCTGTTGCTGCCGACATTTGGCTCGCCTGTTCTTAAACCAGACCTGAGGAAGGAGGAGAGGTCAAAAGGTCATCATCACACATGGGCCAGGTGAGAAGTAAAAAAACTGCAAAACCTGTTAATTCACTTCCTTCCAGTGTGATCCCACTGAGAAGCTGTGGCCCTGAGCTTCGATCTTTAGTCTTGAACTCACTTGCACTACAGTCTGCTAAATAATCTGCGTTGAACAATAAGGATAAAACATTAATTTAACCTGCAGAGCTTTTGAGCACTAAGGAAGAATATGACATAAAGTCTGGGGGCCGGAACCAACCCACCACAAGGATGACCCGTCATATTACACCAAAATGAGTAAGTAATGGCTAAACCATTAAATGACATAAAGTAAGGTGGTTTCACATTGTTAGTATTACACTCAATAACAGGAAAACTCCCTGCCCTTCCAGTTTGTCTTTTTTTAATAGCGGCTAAAGAAAACTGTTAGAAGCAGAGGGTGGCTGTGGCTCAAGAGGCAAAGTGGGTCATCTTCTAACCAGAAGGCCGGCGGTTTGATCCCCGGGTGTTTCAGGCTACATGCTGAAGTGACACTGAATCCTACATTGGTCCTGATGTGAAAGGCACAGAATAAAGCGCCGCATGAACGTGTGTGTGAGCGAAAAGTGCTTTGAGCGCTCAGTTTGAGTAGAAAAGTTCCAGTGCACTTACCACTTTAAGTTCAGTTCTGTAATTACAGAACGATGTCCAGGTAGTGAGCTTCCAGTGCTTTTCTGTAACTCTACATGTTTATTATTAAAGTTAAATTTATTATTAACAGCAATGCTGATGTGTTTCTTTGATTTAGTACCAACATTTCTTTACAGTGTAGAAAATTTGAAAAGTATTGATGAAATTGCACTTAATTTTCTATAGACATCACAGGGATTAAATGTGTGGTGACCCTCTTTACACTGAAAGAAAGGGGAACGCTTTAGAGGTGTATTTACACAATAGTCTGGCCCACTTGAGCTCAAATTGGGCTGTATGTGTCTCAGGGTGTAAAATGAGCTTGACATGCCTCATGTAAAAGGTTAGATCACAAAGGCGATAAAACCTTCTTGTGTAATTTTTCATTAAATTACTCTTGAGATGTCTGTCAGCTTGTAGTGTCTGCGAACAAAAAGGCATTTAAATAATTCAAAAGCAGCCAATTATTAGCAGAAAATGCCACATACCTCGCTGTGAACAGTCTTCATTCAGCAGAAAGTACGGTATGAATCTTTTTCAAATGCAGTTATTTGCCTGCACTGTATTGAGCAATAATAAATGCCTACTTAGCTCAGGGATCGGCGTTATTTTAGAGTTATTTTAAAGCAATTCCTGACCCTCTATGGAGCCGAAAAAATACTAAACCCATTTTATTATTTATATTTTTATTGTGTTAATCTTACATTTTCCCCTGCTGCAACAAAAGAATTTCCAAGCTGTGGGATAAATAAAGAATTGAAGATGATGCCTATTATTGACAAAGAAACATATTTATAATTATTAAGTACATTAACTTTGCATTTTCATTCCAATAATACTCTTATTTTGTTACCTTTATAACATTTTAGAATTATAATAACTGAAACTGTTTACTTATTATTTAGGTATTATTTATTGTTTAGGTATACGCTCACTGGCCGCTCCATTAGGTACACCTCACTAGTATTGGGTTTCACCAGTTTTTTTCTTTTGGAACTGCTTTAATTCTGTGTGGCGTAGATTCAACAAGTTGCTGGAAACATTCCACAGAGATTTTGGTCCATACTGAGGCGATCGCATCACACAGTTGCTGCAGATTTGTGGGCCGCACGTCCATCCCGTTCCACCTCCCCCCAAAGATGCTCTGCTGGATTAAGATCTGTGACTGCGGAGGCCATTTGAGTACAGAGAACTCAATGACATGTTTAAAAAACAGTTTGGGATCATTTGAGCTTTGTGTTGTCCTTCTGGAAGCAGCTATGGGTACACTATGACCATGTAGGGAGCAAACAAAACTCAGGGAGGCCGTGGCTTTTTAAAACAATGATCATTTGATACTAAAGGTCCAAAGTGTGCCTAGAAAAAAAACACCTCCACATCATTACACCACCACCACTTGTCTGAACCACTGATAAAAAGCAGGACAGAGCCATGCTTTCATGTTTACGCCAAATTCTGGCCCTACCATCTGAATGTCGCAGCAGAAATAGGCAACATTTTTTCCACTCTTCTACTGTCCAAATTTGGTGAGAACATGTGAAATGTAGCCTCAGTTTCCTGTTCTTAGCTGACAGGAAATGCACCTAGTGTGGTCTTCTGTTGCTGTAGCCCATCTCCTTGAAGTTTTGACATGCTGTGCGTTCTGCGATGCTCTTCCGCATACCTTTGGTTATAACAAGTGGTAATTTGAGTCACATTTGCCTTGCTATAAGCCAGAAGTAGTCCGTCCATTCACCTTTGACCTCCGGCCTCAACAAGGTATTCTTGCCCAGAGAACTGCCACTCACTGGGTAGTTTCTCTTTTTCTCATCATTTTCTATAAACCCTAGATATGGTTGGGTGGGAAAATTCTAATAGCTCAGCGGTTCGTGAAATACTCAGACCAACAACCATGCCATGCTCAAAGTCACTTAAACCAAACTTCTTCCCAATTCTGATGCTTGGTTTGAACTTCAGCAGGTTGTCTCGACCATGTCTACATGCCTAAATTCATTGAATTGCTGCTGATAATGAATGTTAATGAGCAGTTGAACAGGTGTACCTATTAAAGTGGCCAGCGAGTGCATATTTGCATGTTTAGGCCTACTTTTAAAGCTCTGCGGGTCACTCTGAGTCTTAGCTGTGTTTATGCAAATGAATCAGCTAAAAAACAAAGCAAATAAAAGCCTAAATATAGTAAAAGTAGGCAAAAATAGAAAAGTTTCAGTTTGATCTGTTAAATTCTCTTTCTTCCTGTGCGACTTTCTGTTTTTTTGGATATAGAATCCATAGCTAGGGGGACTAAAGATGAGCCATTTTTGTCTATAAATAAGTACAAGTCAGGCTCAGCAAAATTAAGAGGATGATTTTAGTAATCATCTCACTTTTTGGTCAAAACCACAGGCATCTGCTGGAGATGGGCAAAAGTGATGCACGCAGCTCCAGAGCCACAAGCTCCAGATCCACGACTTAGCTAGACAGAAATGGTGTGTGTGTGTGTGTGTGTACATATATATATATATATATATATATATATATATATATATATGTGTGTGTGTGTG
>VUQH01007524.1:0-11645 GCA_015106775.1 Etroplus canarensis
AAGGGGCCCCCCCGGGGGGGCCGGGGGGGGGGGGGGGGGGTAGCCAATGCCTCTCTAGCCTCCAATCCTCTTCCAGGAGTCCAAAACAGGGTCTCGAGTTGGCCTCCAGATCCAGGCAGGTCTTGAACTGGCAGCCCTCAGCAACCCTCTGGTGTCAATTGGGTCTCCCAACAGACTGAGCCACTGCCGCCCTCCAAGACCTGAGAAAACTACCAGAACCAGAGCTGTCACAAGTATTTCTCGTCTTTTGTTTTACTTCCTGCTTCACTTTGAAGGTTAGTTTTTCTTGCACGCCTTGAATTAGTTTTACTTCCTCCTTTGTGGCTGCTTGCCTGCTGTGATCATTTTCACCTGTGTGTCATCACCAGTTAGTTTTCAGTGTGCCAGCTCTATATAGTCCTGCCTACCCTTTATTTGGTCTATTTGTCAGATTTACAAAAACTGAGCCAAAATGAAGAAGCCTTGTCTGGAGAAACTAAGTGCTCACCATGATTCAGTAGCTTGTAGAACCACCTTCAGCTGCAGTAACTTGAAGTAGTCATTTTCTGTATGACTTCATCAATCCTTCACATCATTGTGTAGGAACTCTGAGGAACTTTGCTTGACTGGGCCATTGGAATACCTTGATTAAAGGCACCGAACTCCTTACATTGCTTTCCTTTTGCAGTAACATTGTTGAAGATCTGATAGTGTGCTTGGGATCACTATCCAGCTAAATGATCCAATTTTGGCCAAGTTTTAGCTGTTGGACAGACAGCCTCACATTTGACTCTGGAATACTTTGGTATCCAGAGGAGCTCATGGTTGACTCAGTGACTGCAAATACCCAGGTGTTGTGCAAAACAAATCAAAGTCAGCACCCCTCCACCACCTTACTTAAGAGTTGGTATGAGGTGTTTGTGTTGATATGCCGAGTTTGCTTTTTGCCAAAAGTGACACTGTGACCAAACATCTCAAACCTGGACTCATCTGTCCAAAAGTACATTGGTTCAGAAGTCTTGTAGTCTGTTCAGCAAATCTAAGCTGTGTTATCATGTTTTTCTTCCTTTATTTCTCTTTTTTTTAATTTTTTGCATAAATAAGCAGGTGATACATAAGAAAAAACACTGAACAGGACAGAAAATGAAGACAATTTGATAAGCAAAAGTCACAAAAAAACTATAACATTAACTAATGATGAATTATTAAGTTTTCTGGAATTATGGTATTTGGAATATAAATAAATGAAATAATCCTCATCATCCTATAATAACAATTATGTCCAAGAGAAAAAGAAATATGTGTAGATAAAATGACATAACTTTTTTACAGGGCAGGGGTTAACATTCATAGTTTTAAAATGTAATTTAATATGATAGAGGTAGGTGCTGACATATTGAGGAGTAATGGAAACAATTAAATACCGGGGAGGTGTGAGGGGCACTGATGTCCCTGGCATTAGTAGGGGGAGACTGTTCATTTACTGAAAATATTTTCTCTGTATTCGTGTATGTTGCTTCTTTGTATTGCATAGAAATCATTGAATTCCAGCATCTATTTAAAAAATTGCTGTTGTTTTTAAGAGCCATTTGTCTTTCTTTGTAGATGTGTTCAGATACTAAGTGGTGCCTCTGAGATATTGAAAGGTTGCTTCTGTTTTTCCAATTCAAGGGGATTGTTTTCTTAGCAGCTGATGCAGCAAAGAATACAGGTTGCTCAGATTTAAATGGCAGTTCAACT
The DNA here is from genome assembly GCA_015106775.1 of Etroplus canarensis. Classification (NCBI taxonomy): domain Eukaryota; kingdom Metazoa; phylum Chordata; class Actinopteri; order Cichliformes; family Cichlidae; genus Etroplus; species Etroplus canarensis. Next base: position 1,720 of record VUQH01007524.1, read on the forward strand.
TATGTAAGATCTCCGAGCGACATACAGCTGGGGAAACCAGAATGCTGAGAACCCAGAGCTGAGGACTGTGTTTGTTCAAAGTTTTCCAGAATGGTTGAATGGCTGGGCAGAGCTGGGTTGCATGAAGGTAGTCATCTGTGGTGTTCAGTGTGCAGAGTGTGCTAGTATCAGAAAATGGAAGCTTTATTTTATACAGTTTATGTTTTGTAAAATAAGCTCTGTGGAATTTTATATTGAATGAGACGGAGTTTTGAGTTATGAGAAATGGAGAATGTGTGCAGCGATTGCTATCAATTAAAATCCCTAAGTTTTTTCCCAGTTCTGAAATTGTTGTGGGAGTGTATTGCCAATTTTCAGGAGCGCTCCAGTGAGTGATTCTTTTTTCCATGAGTTGAATACAAAGTGTTTATATTTGATTGGAAAGATCTGGTTGTGCCAGACTGGGTTGAATTTATTTGATGATACTGTGTAACCAGTGACAAGCAGACAACATTCTGTCGTGCCTAACAAATCCTTCAGTAACCATTGCAGAATTCTTTAACCAAATATTCATATTCTCAAAATCTAAAAGTCTACCACTCTGTGAAGAAGGCTGGAATCATGGGTTCCACTAACAATAACCACATGTAACATTTATTACCTTGGTATTAATGTTTCCACTAACTTGTCTGGTTATTCTTTCTCAACTACTCCCCATTACGGAAAAACATAGAACGTCTCAATAACTGGAATAACTTACCTATCTAACGAACTGGAAGAATAGCTGCAGAACAGCTTTTCTCTATGACTCTGGTCCAACCTACATCACACTGGTTTAACCCTACTGTATCTACCTTACAGACACCAAGAGACTGTGGAGGCCTAAATTTCAGACATTACCACCTAGCGAATCTTCTCCAATATATGCCCATTTGCTTGCAGGAAATATAACCTTAACTCCTGGCTTAACATAGAATATGACTATCAAGAGTTTTCAAAGTTTCCATCCAACCTTCCCTTCCTTATCCAGTCAATCAAACATCAGAACTGTTTTAAAAATCCATTCATAGCAGCAACTCTGACAGCTTGATGGAAAGCTAACCAAATCACTGACGTTTTCTTTTAGAGAGGGAAGTCTTACTCCTGGCAAATCTTTCAAACAAGCCGAACTTGTTCAGTCTTTTTCTAATTGAACTGGTGCATACTCCTTAGAAGATCTGCAACTACCTTGAATGGTTTCCACTTAAGAAAAATGTTTGTCACTGCAGAATGGTGGACAAAGTGTTTAGAAATGGCCGTATATGTCATGGTTCCCCCCTCTCTGTCTCCCTCCTCTGGTTTCCTTGTCTTCGTCCTCGCCCCTGCCCCTTGATTTTCCCTGATCCCTAGGTGTCCTCGTCAGTAGGTTTTGTCATAGTCTTATTTTGATAGTCTGTCTGGTCCTCAGTGCTTCCCCTCCTTCTGTCTCAGCTGTTCCCCGTTACCCATTGTTACTGTGATTGGTTGTCCCTGTCTATTTAAGTTCAGTCTTCCTGTCTACCTGTGTCGCGGCATTGTCTATTCATGTCTAAGTTATGTCTCATTTCTGGCTGACTCATCCTCGAAGATTCATTTGTTTGTTCCTTTGTTTTTCCTCAAGTCATGTTTTGCCACGCCAAGCCATGTTTCCTCACGTCTAGTTTTGGTTTCACGTTCCTGGATTCCTGCTCAGGTCTGTCACTGTTTGAGTTCCAACGTTTGACAATAAAGCCCTTTTCGGTTCAGCCACGTCTCAGCGGTCTGCATTTTGGGTCCACGCCACACCACCACCTCTCCCATCGGGGAGAGACCATGACAGTTAGTTCCATCCATCCATCCATCTTCTGCCACTTACCTGTTCACAGAGACACCCTGACATTCCCTCTACCCAGCTACCCCACCCCCCCAGCTCTTCCAAGGGAACACCAAGACATTCCCAAGTCAGTCAAGAGATGTAGTCTCTCCAGTGTGTCCTGGGTCTGTCTCAGGGCCTTCTCCCATCAGGACATGCCCAAAACTCCCCACCTAGGCGGCACCCAGGAAACATCCTACCCAGATGCCTGAACCACTTCAGCTAGCTCCTTTAACTGAATAACAGCTCATGCTCATGTAATGGGTCAACAAAGAAAATCAACTGTTTCAACATCTCAGAGAACAAATGTTAGGCAGTGTAGCCCTTTACCTTTGTACTGCTCCTTGTGATGTTGCTTGCATTTTAATTTAGTAACACTCATAATTACTGAAATTTAATTGAGGCACATATTTGGTCTGCTATAAGAAATATGACCCAGCTTTTAGCTTCTGTGTCTTTCATTAAAAAAAACACAAAAATTAATTACTGTGGTCCTCCCTACACTTATTGTATGTAGGACAGCGCACTCGGTAGGAGTTGTAAGCAAACCCTCACTCCAACCTACTAGAACCTATAAACAACACTAGATCTGAATACTTTCATTATCATGAACAACCAGGCTGGTGACATGAGGAAAATAATGCACTTGCTGCCTGGGATCATCACTCGTTCGAAAGAGCACATAAAAAAAGAACACAGTTTGTCTCTGATGGTCATGCAAACTTACTCTTTTCCACTATGCTTCATCCAGATACAGTTACTGTTGCCTTCTCAGTTGATTTTCACCTTCAAGTGTCTTCACAAGAGCCAAAACTCATACACAGCTTTCATCTTATTTGCATTATTGCAATTGCTGTTGCCAGCCAACACCTACCAGTACATTTCTTTTTTGTGTATCTATAAGCCCCAGAAGACAGAAAATTGACTCATCTGCTGCCAGTGATAACTTCAGACTATTCTCCAAGGTGTTTCAGCACAACACTTTGACAAGTGTTAGTATCCTGTAGCTATACAGGTTTCCACAATAACAACAGACTTTACATTTATCATGGGGCAGAATGCTTACAGCTGCACCGAAAAGGGTGTTAATGCAAGAATGCAGCAGTCATAAATCAAAAAGTGGAGCTACAACAAAGAAGAGCTTCCCATCCCCACATGGAAATGCTCTAGATATTCATTCCTTGTACCCAAATTTAAGTCTGCTGCTGTCACTCTAATGTTGGAAGTTAGGAGCAAATACAACGCTTATCTATGAGCCAACAATGTCAAATGACAGAAAGACAAAGATGAAAGACTAGAAATGTATTAAATAATGTATAATCAAATGATTGAATATCATGATTAATTAATTAATTATTACAATTACAGCTCCAAATGCAAAGCAATTGAAGGAGTCTTCTGGGGTGTAGCACCTCAAATGCATCTGGATTGTCCCACAGGGAGCTGTTTTAGGTTCTGCCCAGTAGAGCTATTCAAAACCAACACTGCGATCAAACAAATGCTTTCAGCAGTATATATTTCAAAGCTTATTATTACCTCCACCAAGAATTTTTCTAAAAAACTGAAAGTAAAAACCATAAAAAAGTGCCGCTGGACTTTCGTCACCACCAGAAAGCTTTCTATCTTACAGCGAAACATAGAAAGTCGTAAAACTACTTTAATACTTTACTCGATTGATACATATTTAGTACTGTTTTATACCTTTTTACAGTTTAGTCTTTTCACTTGCTAATTTATGTTCACATACAGTAATGTTAATGAGATCCTGAATCTCCAGTCTGTGGGATGATTCATCACTGATAAGACCCACGCAGATGCATCATCCTCAAATTTAATAATCAGATCAGAGTCATAGATACAGTAAATGGTGCTATAGTGGGAGCTTAGCTCTGGTTCTTCTCCGAAGGGTTGGGCAGAGGGGGAGATTTCCTTTTTGTCTGTCTAGAGCCTGTTTTCACAGGAACTTCATGGGTATTTGTAAGACAGGAAACACTTTTAGTTTGCAATAGTAAGTCGACACATATAAAATAGATCATTATGTAAATGTTGAGTATTTACTGAATTAATGTTTGGCATTAATGCACACAAGAAATATCAAGTTCAGTTCAGCAGGAAGTGGATAATCCCCTCTTCTGGCTTCATGACATGTGAGGGTGCCAGACTCAGAGTCTACAGCTGACTATTTTTCAGATGGTCATTATGTGCAGTCAAAACAATAAGCAGATTGCTGATATCTTAAGTACACAACTATGAACAAAAGAGTGTGTTGTCTATCAATTACACTGAGAGGAGTACTTCATGCTACACTTCATTAGCAAAAGACAAATAAAGAAAATGCTATATTGTTTTTGTAGCTTTGCAGGTGAGACATAGCTCAGGAGTCATGATCATGTTATCCCTTTCCACTCGGTCCACAGAGGCATGCACACACGATTTTTATGCTGACAACATACAATTTCATGTATGCTGCACTTGTAATGGGGGTTGTAGTGTTAACCCTCACTCTCTGGATTGTCCACAGACATGCTCATGCATGGGGAAGCAATTTTACAGCACAGTACTTCTTTAGAACATTCAGTGTTCAGGGGTAGAATTAAAAGTACTAATGATAAGTATTGTAAGTAATGCACACCTTGAAAATATGCATTTCTTTCTTATTCACTGACCATGCAATAAAAAGAGGAATCAAATGTTATATCTTGTTATAAATCATAATTCAAAATCTAACACCAATTCAACACTAAAAAAGCCTTCACAGTTAAGGGACTTTTTAAATGGCTGGCTCATTTTGGCTTTTAGAGACAAATGCTGAGCTTATTTATGGATTCATGCTGTCTGAGAATGTTTATGTCCTGGAGGGTAAGTAATTGTGATTCTTTTTGTACCACACTGAGGCTAAGAATGAATTTAATTTTAATGTTTGATGATGCATATCTGTGTGCCAGATGCTCACTGAGGTGGGTTTTTAATTTATAATGTCCTGGGCTGTTTTGTGTTCGGCAATCAAGAAATACAATTAGTTTTACATAAACCTAACACTAACTGTCCACTACTGGACATTGGTATAATAAAGGCCTCTACTGGTCATTTGAGTGGTCCTCCATTGTTTTGGCAATTTGCTTTAATGTGCTTACCTCAAGGTTTTTAGCGGCACACCATGTAAGCAGATCTAATCCCGGTGACTGTTACATTAGTAAAGTATCATGTTAGCAAGTCTGAATATTAGAATTGTTTAAATTAATCCATTGAGTCTCTTGCTGAAAAGTAATATATTTTGCATAGACATCCAATTAGTAACATGATGTACGTATATTATTAGCAACAGCTACCTGCAATAGACTTCTGCTGGACATTTTTTTCATGGCCTTGACAGATAGACATAGTAAGGTCCATTTTTGTACCGCTCCAGTTTTTATACCATAAATGTGCCTCTCAAGTAACACAGGTGCAGTATTTGAGAGCAGATAAGCACAGATAGGTAATTTAGAAAGGTAGAACCAACCCTGAATGGTTCAATCTTAGACATGAGCAGCAGAACAGTGGCAGGAATCCTCCAGCTTGGAGTAGCGCTTAGGCTCATTGCTCTCTAAAAAAGGCAACACAAACAGCGAAATAAAATAGGTCAAATCCATAGGAAAAGATTTGTGCTGCAGAGATATAAAAACAGGAACATTAAGGATGGAAAATGTAAAATCAGTGCCTCAAATACACACTGTGGTTTAGAAACTCAAACCACCTCCTCTCTGTGATGGCCTTCTGACATTTTCTATATGGCTACTCATGATCATTTCATTGGTGAGCTGGTAATGAGTGACAGCAGTTTTTCTTTGTTCCCCATTTTCCAGGAAAGGCATCTGGGAATCGATTCTCAGGGTGAGGTGATTATTGACCTTTATACTGAGATGAAGACCCACTGATCCCTGAGTCGTAAATCATTCATTGCACTAATACTCAAGTTTAAAACTCGATCCTTTGGCTTGTTTACATTAAATGGCCTTCAGCATAAGTACTGCACTGAAATGGAGCTTAAAGACAAAGTGAGGCAGGCTGTCTTGACTGAATGTTGTGAGGCCATCAATGACAATTAAGCATAAAAGAGCACATTAAAGCACTGCTGAGTGCTTACAGCCACATAAAGACCTTTTTAATTAAGATCCTGAATTTAAAATGACTGACTGGATTTGCGCCGGGCATTATTTAAGAACAAAGGTTATGCAAATAAATCACCTTGAGAGTCCTTGGAAAATGACCAGTCACATGGTAGCTATGGTAAGACAAAGCTTTATCAAATGCAGTCCTAGAGAAAGGAAAACAACAAGAGCACAATGTGCAAATATAAAGGAAATAGGGACAGGGTAAGTGGTAATAACATATTGATCCAATACACCATACATCCCAAAGATCCAAATTAAGCACTACCTATAACAACTCCCTGTGAGATTGGACACAAGCTGCTGGAGGGCTATTGAACTTTTATCTATACAGAACAAGTATTTGTGCATAAAATAACAATGCAGAGGCTAATCTTGAATCCAGGGATGATTAGTGCATTTTAAAAACCAGGGCATCTCTGATTCAGTTAACACAATGGCATCACAGAGACACACACATATGGTTATGGTTTTACAATAAAGCCCAAAAACACTTAATAAATAAAATGGTAACTTATAAATGGGTTTGAAATTAAATGAATCCCATACTTATAAACCAGATCTGTTAAAACCAGGACTACTGTGCATAATGCAAGGAAAGCACAATTCACTTTAATTGAGCTGTTAATCCTATTTGAAATCAGCTCTTATGACAGAATAAATGTTCACTGTATAGCTGCATTTCACTCACTTGGTCATGACTATCGCATAGGCAACTTAAATCTGTAGGACAAGAATTTTGATATGTTTTCCAGAAGGAAGGTGTGGTGTCTCAGATGGAGATGCAGAGGAGTATATGAGCCAGGAGGGAGTGATGCATGGGGACAAATGGGATTATCTGCGCTAGTAAACACTGAGCACAGCAGGACCACCTTTTCAGAAACATATAAAGGAAACATATGAACCTTACCAGCAATATCTTTGTTTCTCAGCAGACAAAATGTTCAAACCATTACAGGTAGTGAATTATGACAAAGATACCAAGCTATTTCATCTCTTATGATCCACAACTAGGAAGTGAATCAGAACACAAACCAAAATGTCAGGACTGAATATGCAAACATTTAACTAGAGCTCTGTACACATGTACACATAATTTTGGCAAGTGTAGGGACAATTACAGACCAGAGCAGCGCAGTGTAGTCAGATTTGGCTTTGTAAAGCTAACAGATTAGAGTGCCATGTGGAGGGAAACTCTGAGCTGGCTGTAATACTAGCAACACCTGAAGCAGGAAGGGAGGGAAATCTGGACAATCAGTGAATGAATAAATGAACAAGTTCTCTCGTTGGATCATTCTCATTATGACAAAAAGCAAAGACCAAAATACATACAGTAAACACCAACCCCTGGTTCATTTGTATCAGGAGGCTACCATTAAAAAGAAATGAGCACTATTCATGTTACCCTATTTCAAGCTGGGATGAAAGCTCTTGTAGCTTTCTCTAACGATGAAGGCTATTTAAATGGCTCTGGGCAATAAAGTGGTTTTTCCCAAGGTCAAAAGCACAACATGCAGCTTACTTTGCTGGAATGCAAAGTGAACCAGTGGTGAAATGCATGGTGTGACCTCCCCTGCAGAGAGGGAGCAGAAATACAACGGTGAGGGATGTTTCATTCATTAAACAGCATCAAACTGTGATATAATGGTGAGGAGCAGCTAGCACTAATCACACAAATGCCTGCCAATGATGCCGAAGCATGCTATGTGTGAATGGAAATCGGCCATCTGAGAGTGGAAAAACCGACTCCTCGGTGGTGTAAAGGTATTATGATGTGAATAAGCTTGTGGCAGAAAACATATGGGCAAGTCACCTCACTGCACTAATTACTATCGCTGTTGTGCAATGAGAAACGCGCGGTTCAAATGGCTTTTCAAGCCAAAACGAAGGAAATGCGATCCCAACCTAAAACGTATATTTCTCTTCCGCAGGCCTTTCCCTCGTTTTTGTTCTATATTCCCACAAAGTACATTTAGATGACAGCCGCTGCCGCAGACGCCCCGGGCTTACCTTGCACCCGAACATAAGAGACAGGGTCCGGTTGCTGCAGATGACCTTACACTGGCACATGACCGGCGAAAGACACTTTAAATTCCTGACAGGCAGAGACATCAGTCCAAAGCCCTCACACCAGGCAGACAGCACCAGAGCTCGTCGGTCCGCCGCCACTCACTCAGAGCCACAGTTAGACGGGAGCCGCGGAAGCTGGAGGGGAGGGGGGTCGGTGATGCCCGTTAATGGACGGGCTGCCCCGTTGAAATGTCAACTCTGTTTTTTGTTTTTTTAAATCTACTTTACATTTAAATTAACGAGTCGGCTTGTCCAGAGGTTTCACACTGCCAGCATCATTCATAGTTTTTCTCTCACTCGCTCCTCGAGCTTTACTTGATTGGGCCGTAAAGTTTGTAGTAAAGCGCAGCGGGAATCATAAGGGAAATCGGGGAGACTGACAAGAGAACAGTTGCCAATTATCCCCCGGGAATGTGTGTAAATAGTATCAGTAGTAGTATCAAAGCGAAAGTAGTAAAAGCTGGGAAGTATTTTTGACGCTATATGAACATCCTTGTTCACCCCCCCCCACTTGTAACAATGTGACTGTTGCGCCCCCTGATGGATCACCAGAAAAATACTTAAAGGTTGCTGTCCACGGTGCTGAAATCCTTCAAACCAGGATGATGATGTAAAACGTCTTCTTTTCATTCAACACACTAATCTTTATATCTGTTACCCTCCAGCATTTTAAACATTAGCCCGCATAACACAGATAGTCTCTGCCTTCATCCTTGCAGAATAAATGCAGAATATATTAAAGAAAATTAACAAGGACACCTATATGAGCCACATGTTAAAAAAGTGCACTCACAAATAATTAAATGCTATAAAGTGAAACAGCACTGAAAACTAGAAGCATTGTTACTGTTGTATTAGTATTTATAAGAGTCATTTTTTTAAATTTACCCACCAATTGCAGCAATTGTTTCAGCTGGATAGTTGTTATAGTGAATTCAGATAGATGCTGGACCACAAGAGTTCACTGACTGCTATAACTGTTACTACTACTGCGAATGATAATAATAATAATAAAAACACAATTTTTGTTGACTAAAAATGCTAAAAGTGTGGAATGTGTCTATTTTTTAATTTTCACAGGGTTGATATGGCTTATGGTTTGCTTTTCAGAACTAAAATTAACCATCTTAGAGTTTAAACCACTTGGAAATAACACCTGATAATTTTATATTATATGTGGCCTGACTGATATACTGAATTTCTCATGTGTTGCATTACGCAACACATTAAAATAGTTTTTAAAAAGTTGCATTTTCAAAATGAAATGCATAATAATAAGGCAACTTCCTGTTTTCTTTCCCATCAAAAATTTAACATGTCTCTAGCTTTCTAGATAACACAAGATGAATGCCTTGTTTAGTTTTCATTGGTATTTTTGATACTCTCCACTCCTTTGTGTGATTGTGCTGGCATGGTGAGCCCACAGGGTGGAGTGAGAGAACCAGGTAGAGTAGATTTAAATATTGTGCATTCATCTCAGGACCGACTGCGGCGCAGGGCTCAATGCTCCTGGGTGACGTCAGCGTTAAATTGAACACAGAAACTGTTCCAGATACCCCAGTGGGCTGCTGAGAGTTTTTTAAGGCTTTGTTTTACCTTCCAGAGAATTGGGGATATCCTGGGAAATCTGCAATGTGCTAAAGACATCCATAGGTTTATCACAGCTCACAGTGTGAATTAAACTATAGTGTCAGGTTTTTAGCTATATATATATATATATATATATATATATATATATATAGCTACATTTACAGTGGGTACGGAAAGTATTCAGACCCCTTTAAATTTTTCACTCTTTGTGTCATTGCAGCCATTTGTCAAAATCAAAAAAGTTCATTTTATTTCTCATTAATGTA
>VUQH01007524.1:11665-34900 GCA_015106775.1 Etroplus canarensis
TTGTGTGACTTTTATCTATATATATATATATATATATATATATATATATATATACACACACACACACACACAGTTAATGTTCTCAGAGTTTAAAAAAAAAAAAAGAAAAAGAAAACATGTTTATAAATCAAACTCCAGTGTGAAAATTGTTGTAAGTTTCCTGTCTAGTCATGTTCTTAATCACATAATGCATTTATTGGAATGTTTTACATCCAGGCACTGTGAAGACTTTAAAGAGAAACAACAGTTACCATGGAATTTTTTAAACAAAATAAAACTCTGTCCTTGATTGCAGCAGTGAATGTCCTTTGATAGTGGACAGTGCTGACTGTATACTGAAAAAGACTGAACTGGTGAGTAACAGATTTTTAGTAGGCCACCACTTCAAAATTACACAAGGGTAGTTTTACGCATTTTCCTCTACTCCTCCACATGAATTGCATCCACACAGTTTTTGTGTTCCCTTAACATCACTCCTCTCTGAAAGTAATTTTATTTAGGAGTAATGTCATAATACTACCAACTAATAATCCAATCAGTGATCTTTCACATTTCAAATGATTCAAATCATCCTTCATATTAGAGATGTAACTCACATAGTAGCAGAAAGAAAGCATTATATCTTCCTGGGAGGAATTGCACTCTTGTTTTTCCTTATAGCCTTAAAATAACACTAACAGAGAAACGTATGTTTCTCCAAACTCCCCTTAAATGTATGGCCTTCCTCTCAGTACTTTACCAAAACAAAGACATGTCACTGAAAGTGGTTTTTAAAGTATAACTATAAACTATTTATGGACATGGCTGTAAGTTCCAGGTATGAAAGGTGCAGAAGTGCATTAAACCTGCATGGCAAGCAGGGGCCAGTTCTGGAGGATGCAAACGGAAGAGTGGTTGCATATATGCATACATGAAAGTGAAGCAAATGTAAAACCATTTAAAAAAAAACAATGCAATGAAATACCAATGAAGTACCAGTGTTTTAGATATAGGGTGATCTGTCATTTGAAATTTAGTCTACCATACATATTAATGCTTTTTATAGTGTAAATTCACTCTAGGACTTATGAAAACATATTTATATATACAATTTCAGCAGGTCCCCTTCCACAGGAGTTAAAATATTGTGCCACCATGTTTCTACAGTAGCTCAGAATGGACAAACAGAAGTGAATACTGGCTTTCACATTTCTGTTAATGCTATCACAATGTAGAATAGTAATTATTACTTGTCAGCTATAATCTATACTTCTGCAGTGTAAAAATGGAACTTCTAATTTGTAAGTCTTGTTCAGTTTGTTGCATTTATAATTCCTAATTAATCTACATAGACAAACCTCTGGACTGGAAATACTTTTGGATGTGGATGTGGAAGATTCCATTTTGTTCCCTGATGGCCATTGTAGGTTTTCTGACTGTTTTGAGGGTCAGCCTGATCAGTTAGATGTGAAGAGGAAACATGGTAGATATGGTGATGGAAATATACTGAACTGGGAAGGAGTTGTGAAAGTGTGCGCTTATCACACTCCCCCAGTCCCATATCAAAAAATATATGTTGAAAAAAGGGGAATAAATCACACATACATCCAACGTGTAGGCATTGTGTTGGGCATTGTGTTAAGCAGAAGTCGAGCGCTATACTGTTTAGTTTTGTGAGACGGGTTTCCTGTCAGTTTCAAGGAAATTTCCTGTCAGTTGATGGACATTTAACCATATATGTAATCTACATGTGATTTTGGAGACATGCAGACATGCAGTGGGCTTCCATCAGATGTTTACAAAAGAGGCTGCATCCCTGGGTTCAAGGTCAGTCAGTCAGTTGGTTGGGTTCAAGGCTTCTTCTTTTTTGGCTTTTTGCCTTTTTCTCCATTCAGAGGGTGCAGGCTCATTTTATTTGTATTTCCTTTATTAGACACGCTACTTTATTAAAAGGCTTGGCATAGCCAAACCTTAGTTTTAGCCTCCACTTATTCATTTCTCTTAGTTGGTTCAATAAGATCCTAAGGGCCAGGAACCTTTCTCCAGGCTTCCATCCCTAGATGAAGACCTACACTCCAAAGTCACCCTGCATATGTTGAGTACCCAAGGAAGCTGGGGCTTCTGGGAGGTTGGGTATTTGACACCAAATTACTTCAAAAGCTGTTTGTCCACACCAAAGGTTACATACATTCACATATAGTGTCACCGTAATGCATTTTTCCAACAAAGGCTGAAGCTAGGCAAACATCCATCCTAAGGGCTGAAAGAGGGGACCTCTGGATGGATCTAAAAAGTAGGGCCTCGCTGGGGCAACGTGTGGTGACCATGGTACCCTGGTGCTTGGGTTCATGCCTCCCTACCAGCCAGATTGTACATGGAGGTTATCCCAGTATCTAAATTGCCAGAGCGGCACAAAGCTCACCCTCTGGTGCTGCCATTTTAATGGGGGGCATCTCAGGTTTTGCCTATAGGCGGGCACCTGGGGATCAGTCACCTCTGGACCCCAGGGGGATTGACCAGAGAGCCTAGCGAATAGAAAGCCACTCAGACCGGCATGTTTGGAAACAGAGGGAGGTGCGGACTAGTGTTCAGTTGTTGAAATCTGCATTCTCGCTGATTTATGGCACTAAATATAACACACTCGAACTTCAGGTTTGTGAGCTACATATGAACACATATTACATAAATTTCAAAAAGGCCTTAAAAACATTTTGAACTCCAGACAGTTATTCTTCTACAACAAATACCTTGCTATCCACAAGATGGTGGCTTTTTTTATATCAAATGTTAAGAAACTACACTGTTCAAAAATTGAAAGGAATACTTTTTAATCACGGTATAGAATCAAGTCAGTTAAACTTCTGGGATATTGATCTGGTCAGTTAAGTAGCAAAGGGGTTTTGTGATCAGTTTCAGCTGGTTTGGTGTTAATGAAACCAACAACAGGTGCACTAGAGGGGCAACAATGAGACGCCCCCCAAAACAGGAATAGTTTTTTAGGACATTGTCTGCTTTTCGTTTTCTAGCTAGTGGCTCTAGAACGATGTGCAGTGTGTCCTTAAAAAAACTGAGCAAACTGGACAATTGGAGGATAAAAGAAGGCTTAAAAACTTATCTATAATAGCTGAACAGTATTTGAAGGTAATGTACTTAAGAAATAGGAAAAAATCCAGCAAAGACCTGACACAGCACCTGAGAGATGTATCCAGCCCTTCAGTTGATCCATTTACTGTTCTTCAAAGCCTCATCAGAAATGATTCTGTAGAAAGATGGCTGTCAAGAAGCCATTCTTAAGGAAGGAGAACCAGGGGGGAAAAAAGCTAAGGTAAGACAAATTACACTAGAACTGGACTGAAACTCTTGAGGAGATCTTGTGGAGTGATAATTCCAAATTTGAAATTTGAGGGAAGGACAGAACATAAGGCAGCCAACAGCTAAAAACGGACTTTGGAATGTCCTTCAAGAAGTCTGGAGAGCTATTCCTGAAAACTGTTTAAAGGAAATATAAGAAAGCTTCCATGAAAAAGCTCAGGCTGTGATGAAGAATAAAGGTGGTCATACCAAATATTGTCTTAAGAACTGTACAAACTTATTTTTTGCCTTATGTCCTTATGTGCTATAATTCAATTCCTATTTCCCATTTCCTAGCAAAATGAAAAGAAATGAGGTGTGGCTTGAGACTATTGCATAGTACTGTTGCTTTGGGACAAAGCCAGAAAAGGATTTCTGGCCTTACTGACTACAAAGCTTGCCTATTAGCTAGTAGCTTTGAATTGTTTCTATAGACTGTGAAAGGTGGATGTGGCTTCTGGGTCTGAAAGGCAAAACAAACGGGAAGTTTCTTAAAATTGCAATCTTTCCAGTGTTAAGCACATTCTTTAGCTGCGAATGTATAGAAGTCTATGAGATAATGGCCCTATTTCCTACATGATTGAATACATCAGTGGCCTCTTTCTTCATGAATGTATGGTGTTCTTGGCTAGTTATAAGTCTTATTTAACACATCATACTGATAATTAAATTCATGTATCAATTTAGAGTAAACTACAGGATAAAGCAGGGCATGATTTAGGGGATGGCTGTCTTGTCATTGACACATCACTAATATATGGGCATGCAGCTTCCTTGGAAAAGCCAAGATGCTCAACTTGGAGCTTCAGAGTGGTCCCCAAACCAAGAGGTGATTTCACATTGGCTTATGTCCATCTTTTATATGTAGTATATAAACAGTATAGGATCAACCCATTTTATACCACATTTAACAGAATCAACATACGTCTTAATACAATAACATTTTGATTCAGCAGCACCTTCATGCACGTAACACAATAATGGATAGCAGCATAAATTATCCACATAGATACAGTACAATTTTGTATCCTATACTGTAAGTCCCTTTTCACTTCCACTACAGTATTATGTAAGTGTAGGAGTCACATGGAAACCTGGACTGTTTTGAGTATAGCATTAACATCCTAATGCTGCATTGTACGAGAGAAAGAGAGAGATAGAGAGAGACAACCCCAAAAGAGTGTTTCCATGACAACATCTGCAAGGGGTGGCAGATCCCTAACAAATAGTCCTCTAGCCAGCAGCTTTCTGGTCAGTGACTTTATAACAAGACTGTTTCTCGTCATGGGTGATTGTCTTCATGAAAGCAGGTGTCTTATGCTGCTATGACATACCACACAAATGAGACACATGACAGTTCGTTCTCAAACAGACAGAGAAATTAACAAAACTGTGAGCTCAAGAGAAGAGCAGCTCACTGTCTCTGCAAGTGGCTAAAACTGTGCTAAGCCTGCCCTGTAGGTAGAGCCAGGTGTTCCATACAGGTAGTCATTTTTTAATCTTATTATGTTATCAGTGGTTGATGATGAAAAACATCATGGTTTACCTTTAGATTAAAGATAAAATCAAAGCATGATCAGACGTGTAACGGTGAATGATTTACATGTGAATGCATGAAATTGTAAATATTTGCCCAGAATTAGGGAAATTCACAGTTGCCTTTTGTTAATCTCCCCAAATGCACTTTGAATGAACAGATGACTAAATGTTATTGTTATGTTTTCTTTTCAGACTCTTTCACCATTGCACAGAAATCTTAAAATTGGGAAAAGAGTCTTAAAATTAAATACAAATTAAAAATCTGACAATCAAATAAAGGTGGAACTACTTCTTTCAAAATATGTTTTTTGATATTGATGCATTTTGCCTGTGGATTTTATTTACAGATATATGAATTAGAACCTACATAAGTAAGACTAGTCAGCAGCAATAACAATAATATTGGACTCAAATGATGCCATGCCAAATGTAAAAGCACTGAAAATAATTATCTTCTATCCATCCATTCATCTTCTACTGCTTATCCAATTCAGGGTCGCAGTGGGGCTGGAGCCTATCCCAGTTGCCAGGGGCAAGAGGCGGGGTACACCCTAGACAAGTTGCCAGTTTTTTACAGGGCTAACACAGAGAGACAGACAACCATTCACATTCATGGCCAATTTAAATCTACCAATTAACCTAACACTGCATGTCTAGGGACTGTGGGAAGAAGCCGGAGTATGTGGCAAGAACCCACACAGGCACACAGAGAATATCCAAACTGGGAGGGACCCATCAGGTCAAAGGATTTAAACCCAGAACCTTCTTGCTGTGAGGCAACAGTGTTAATCACTACACCACGGTACCACCCCATTATCCCATATGTTGCCATATATGAAGTAGTTTATACTGACAACACAATGTTGATTATAGGTATTACATAATGTTTTCCTTAATAATGGATTTTTAACTTGAAGCATAATTCTGGTTGACATCTACTTGGTGTATCTCTCAGGAGTGTAACTGTTGTGGCTCCACAGGTAACTCTTCCTTTGCACTTTCCCCATCCACTGGAAAAAGCAGAAGTCACACAAAGTGACTGCAGCATTCCAAAAAACATGATATTTACATTTATCATTTAAAACATATATTTTCAAGCCTAACCAAAAGTAAATACAGAAATTATTCACCTGGAGCCTTGACACTTTGCTGACTCCTTTAGGGATCTCTAACAGGGGGTTGCCTTGCATATTCATCTGTGCTCACTGGAATGTTTACATAAAAGTTACAGGTGCTGAAAAGGTACTCTGATGGTGGGCTATATTTATAAGTTAAGTTAGCATTACCCATAAAGTGCCAATAGCTACATTAATGGGTAAAGCACCCATTAGAGTCATTTCTCTCACTTGATGACAAAATTGTTCTGCTCTGTCTAAGCTCTTTCTCTAAACAGTTGCTTGCTGTAGCAAAACCCACAACAAATTATGTTTTTCAGTGTTTGTATTTCATGAAATTTAGAGCTATTGCCACTGAAGAAAGCAAATTGGGATAAAAAAAATGTATATCACATTTACAAAACAATCCTCTAGTCTTCAGCCTTCCATTACCTTTGGCATTCAGCTTCTTTGACACCAGAATAGTCTAACTAAAATGCAAACACAAATGGGAATCTCCTGAGGCTCTGGGACTGCCTCAGCTCTCCTGACTAGGAAAACACCCAAGGTGAGAATAATAGTATTCACACCTACACAGAACAAGCAATATCTGAATGTTCTCTGCTTGAATATCTGATTTTACTTAGTGACTACAATCCTAAAGCAAATACAAACAAAATTTCATGTCAATGAACCTTACTAGCAAAAAAAAGAAAAAAAGTAAGAACTTAAAGCAGTAAGCTATGGTGCATTTAAATTATATTATTTTTGTAATATTTTTTTAATTCACTCTAGAATGTCAGGCAAAGATAAGCTGGAATAATGGTCATCAATAAAAACTCTTTCCTTCTACTACCTTTAAATTGCACAAAACTAAATGTAGCCTGCACGCGCAACAACAGGAGTCAAAGATTGTTCTACAGGCAAACTGTTTTTTTTTTTGCCAATATGTTTATTGGCTTTTTCAATAATTTTTCACAAACACATAACATATACACACTACACACATAAACTGCATCAGGCAAACTGTTAGATTTGGGCTCTGATAATCCTGGTTCTCTTGCTTGCAAAATCATCTAGCTTTGTAAGTATTACATGCTCAAACGGAGTCATCACCAACAGTGATGACTTGGAGCAATGCATTATATATGAAGCATGGTACATGCATTATACCTGCAAAACATTTAAAAAGCCAAAATTGTATTGCCACCCATATGAACTCGTTTTTCTCCATTTAGCAGTAGCAGAAGGCATACTGAGAGGCAAGTATTGAAGGGTGAAAATGAGCTGTCCGTACCATCCTCAAACTGGGTGAGAACATCTACACCATCCACATCATAATCTTGAGAGCACATTGATAATTCTCCTTCTGTGATGAGCGAAGAGTATCTCACAGCAGCTACTGGTCTATTTCTTTGCAGCAATAACCCCACATTCTGTGTCACAGGCTGGTTCTGCTGTGCCTCCTCCCACACTAAAGACAAACAGCAGTGTTCTGTCCACAGTGCAGAGACAATCCTCTGCCACCTGTCCCCAGTCTAGGAATTAAACATGCATAATGTGAAACTATGTAGATCAAAGATCATGTGGAGTATCCTGTCAGGGTCTAACTTGCACTAAATCCATTATAAGCCACAGCCACCCAAAAGCTGTCCTCTAGTATGTCTTCTTTCTAAAGCAGCCATTATGTGCCTATCCATCACTTCTAACCTTATGAACATGCTATTGCAGTGTGTGGATTTTGCCATATTATGCTGTTTACTCACTCTGCAAATGGCAAGACTTGATTTCTTGTTGTATGTCTTACAAGCTCTTCACCACATTAAAGCAACTGTGAAGAGCAGCCTGTCACTGAGATCGGCTATTCTTAATATAGACATCTCAGGCATACACCTCTGGTAGAATCCCCACCCATCTGCTGTTCTTTTATTTGCAAGGGGCAGCCAATCAGAATAAGGGTGGCTTAGAGGGATGTAACCATAAAGGGAGAGGAACTAAAACATCCAGGCCCACTATTAGATTAATAAGGAATATCTGAAACTGTTAATAAGAGTCCCTTTAGTGTAGTGGTTTACACGTTTGCCTTACAAGTAAAACATCCCTAGTATGATTCCAGGTGGGGACGCAAGCCCCTCTCCCCATGGAGGGTTGCATCTGGTGTAAAAACGTCTACCAAATAACCAATGTTGATTACTCTACTGGGGCAGCCTGGGGAAAATACCAGGGAGGTGCCAAAGGTACATTTTATTTGAAATTGTTACTCATACAAAACTACTCTATTAGAGTCCAGCAATGAATATATGGAGCTTCAAATTAGCATGACTGGCCTCCTTTAAAGAGGTGCTGGCAGATATGTTATATGTCTGTTTGTGAGAAACCATGTCCTACTTTACTCTACCTAATCTAAGAAATTCCATTTTTTGAGCAAACAACTAAGCACTAACAGCTTGTATTTTAACAGAGCCACTTTTTCATGGAGTGATTTCATGCAATAGTGATCCTGTGAGCATTGTGTTCATGTGTTGCTTCCAAAGTGCCTTGCCATGGTTTCTGTGGTAACTGTAAAAGCAAGTTTCACTCTTCACTGAACTATTTTTATAACAGCAGATGGAAGAAGACTACAGTATAGTTTAGGCTAGTTTAATTTTCTTTGCCCAGGGGCGTGAATGCAGCTTGCTCTATTATTAGAGATTAAATTTGTTTCGTTGGATTTTGTAAGTTTTTTAGTATGACCATGACCAGGACTCACTGGAGTTCACTTAGTGTGCAGTATTTATAATTTTCTAATGTAATGTTAAACTGAATACTAAATTCTGTTGCTCCACTGTTGGAGCATAGAATAATTTAGTGGCCACACAAGTCTGAACTCGCTGCGTATAAGCATTCATTTATACTTCTAAAAGACTTTCAGAGTAAAAGTAGATTTTATTTGGAGCCAGCTCTGAAGAAATGCAACAAAAGAGGGCACCATGCGTAGCTTTGGCTCAGCAAGTAGTGAGCTCAGTGGGGTGTCAGTCTGGTCAGTCATGGAACAGCTTCTAACCAAGATGATTAAAACAGAGCAGCCCCTGGGTATCAACATGTCAGGTAAATCTAACTGGCTGTATTTATGCTCCAGTTGCCCACCACTGCCATTTGAATAAAGGAGTACTGATTTGAGTGATACCGGGGGATGTTTTTAAATCACCAACAATATAATTATATATCTGAATACTGTCACTGCTAAACATAGTTAGCAAAGCTGTTTCCAGTAACCAGAATGAAGACGTGATGTGCAGGTCTTTTATTGTTTTGCTTAGTGTCTCGATACATGCTTGCTATTACATGCTGGCTCTGTAGGCAGGAAAATACTAATTTCTTACAAATAGCACTCAGACATACACAGATCAACCATAACATTAAAACCTCTGGGAGGTAAGGTGAACACAGCCAATTATCTTGTTAGAATGGCACCTGTTAAAGAGTGGGCTATATTAAGCAGCCAGTAAACATTAAATTCTTACAGATGATGAGCAAGGATCTGACTCAGTCAGATCATCTGGAGCGGTAAGCCCATACATACAAAAGTGGTCTAAGGAAGTACAACCTATAAATTGCTGACAAGGTCATGAGTGTCCAAGCCTCACAGCTACACATGGGGAGCAAAGGATAAGTGATGGTCCAATAGCCTAAGCACAAATTGCTAAAAACCTTAGCTGAGTATGGGCTTGCCCGGCCACAGACAGATCAGAACGCCCACACTAACCCCTGTCCATTGCTGAAAACACTTACACCAGAGCATCACAACTTAACCTGAAACACTGAAATAAAATGGCTTTGTCTGATGAATCACATTTTGTTTAACATCATGTTGAAATCTTGTGTGTATGTGTGCTGGGAGCAAATGTCAGAGGCAGTATGATTCTCCAATCAACGTTCTCCTGGGAAACCTTGGGTCCTGGCATTCATGTAGATATTAGATGATTGAAACATGCTACTAGCACAGACATTGTTGTAGACCTTTATAGCAAAGGCAGCATGTTTGAGCAGTACTGCACCCTGCCACAAAAAAAATGCAGAGAATGGTCTAAGGCACAAAGCAAAGAGTCCAAGGTGTTACATTTTCGTGCTAATTCCCCACATCTTAACCCTATATGATCCTATACAAAAATATGATCAATTTCACAACTAACAGGACATAATAGATCCACAGCTAATACCCTAATACCTGATATCATAAAACTTTTGGAGTCCGTGCTTTAATAGTTTAAAGCTCTTTTAGTGGCACTAGGGGGCACAACACAATATTAGGTTTTTATCATTGTGGCTGGTAGCTGTAGTTTCAATGGCCAGCACAGATCTGTATGATGGGATGAACATTTTTTTTAGAGTACAAGTAGAAAGCTTCCTGAATAGCAGTGACTTCAGTAAGAATGATCATGCACCTTTGGCTGAATTCAGCTAAGTAACACACATACAAAATAACATTAGCCACGACTCTCATGATCAGTTGTTATGGTTATAATAAGGTTCTGTGCAAATACATGTACAAAAACATTCATGACAATACGGATAGTAAATGCCATTGGTTGACCAGTGGCTGCACACTCACAAACTAATCTGACTGCACAAAACATTTGATGACGTGATGGAGTAGACCATTTGGCCAGTCACATTGTTCATTAAACTCATTGTTAAGCTCTATATGGCAACAAAATGACTTAATGTTGAAACATCACTTAAAATCAGCTTTATGCATAAAAAAATGAAAAACAAACAAAAAAATGTATAATATAGTGAGTATAGTATTGTAACAGCATGCATTGGGATTATTATTTATTTATTTTTTATCATTATTATTATTTTGTTTCTCCTACCTGGAGCCAAGTAGTAATGTTGGCATGTCAAACATCATGTGAAGAAATTATTTTTAATTCTGTTTTGGACTAGTATAGCACGAACACTGGAGGATCATGTTGCCTTTGTAGTGATGTGGCCTAATGCCAGTTTTCTCTGAAAAGGCAAGAGCCTGTGTCATATAAATTCCCTTACAAAGTGTCACATTCACTTGTAAAATGTGTTGAGATTTGATTTTAGACTTATTATTCAGACACTGTTGATAATGTTTTGATTGCAGGGTTCTGTGGCATATTAGATATGAAATCCTTAGTGACTGTCAGCTAAAACATCAGGGTTCTAACATACACATCAAATAAATTATGTAGGTGTTGCACCCCAAATGTAATGAAATCAGTTTAACTAAATGTGTGTGTGGTGGAATATCCTTTACAGATAAGGGATTCACATTTATGACCTAGAAACCTCAACAGCCTCTCCATCAGACTCTTCTGCTCTAACCCTCCTGGATTGAAGCCATCTTCACTTCTTGCCTGTTTGAGATCTCATTCAAACTTGAGGTCAAGTTCATGACTTAGTCTAGTCAGCTGGCCTTCCTCCTATATTTTTTGATTGAATAATTAAGATTATCTTGAGGCTGGATCATTCAGTGTATTCCAGTGCATTCCTTTAGATCTAAGGAATCCAAATGTATGTACTATTCACCTTTCTGCTGCTGCTGTTAGAATTGAAATTAGCAATTACCAATGAACTCAAGTGATTCCACTGGCAGCCCTACAAATAGCCCTACAGCCCTACAATAACACCACTTCTGCCATGTTTGACAGATGTACTGGATTATAAGCCATTTCAGTTTATTTAACAATTGGATCCATCCATCACTCATACACATTGGTTACAAACTCTAAAAGTTTTCTAGAATACTTCTAAAGTTTGCATTTTGTGGTGGGCCGCCTGAGGTGATGCTGGTATAGTCACTTCTTGAAATCTGACACAAGTGCACCTGCTTTGATCTATAAGACCATCTGACTTACACAGCTTTGGTCTTTATATTGATGGCCATGGCAAAAGTACTAACTGGACCAACAATAAAAACAGTTTCCACAAGATCAAACGCTAGATCTTGTGATAACTATTTTTTTAATCTAGCAAATTAAACCAAGAAATTTACAGCAAAATCTATGTGAATAAAAATACCCCCATATCGAGTGGATTTAAAATCCAATATGCTGATACACTGAAGCAAAAGAATTATAGATGTAGAGGCTGCATTTTGTTGTCATTAAGGCCATGAATGTAATCATTCTCATAAATGAGAGCTTCATGAGCTGCAAATCTGCAATTCAACCTGGCAAATACACCATAATAACCAGTTCAAAGCTCTGTTTGACCACACACATAACATATGCATACACTGTGGCTTCTGGCTGTCAAACTGCATTAAGTTGCATCTTAGCACCATATACTCAATCAGCCAATGTAGAGCCTCATCATGTCAGCTAATTAAGGCTCGAGGAGCCCTGTGTTTTTACACAAACATATACAACTGCTTCAATAAATGTTCTAATTTAACACATTGGGACATAACCTGGACATGAGAAGAAAACCCATTTGATTTCTTCTAACCCAAATCTGTGTCCCTTAACTGGACATCGATCATGAGTCTTTACTGTAACCCTTAAAATTAAATTAGCTTTTTTCAAAGCAAAGTCAGTTGATTAAAGAGGATGATTTCCTAATCTCAGAAGGACACTAGTCTAATGTCCCTGTGTCCTCGGGGGGATAGAAGTGCACAAGAATATGAATTATAATAAGGAATACATAGACAAAACCACTGCATAGAATAAAACACATGCATGCATGAATCTGTAATGCTTTTAATCAACAAGTCTGCTAGAGTTTTACACTTTCTGCATTTTGAAACATGCTCACTGGTACATACGCACCCACATGTGCCAGGCCACGTTCATACGTAATACCCAACCTGGATGATTAAACCTCCCCAGAGCACACATACAAGGAGAGCAAAAAATTCCTCATACACATATTTTTGATTAATCTATGACAGTGGAGCAGATTACAAGCATGTTCAATGCAGTATGCACAGATGTAGGTAGAGACCTCCCTAAGCCTGCCAGAACGACTAGCAGACTTTGAGCTAACATGCAAAACAGAGGCAGCAACAGAGGGATGGAAGGAGAAGAACGACACAAACAGAGAGGTGAATTTACCTACCACACACGGACAGAGAGAAGGGAGCTTAGTGCGGCCCTTCATGAGCAAGAGACAGAGGAAAAACAGCCTCCCAGACACCCGCAGTAGAGGAGGAGAGAGATGGGGAGAAAGAGAGAGAGAGAGAGAGAAAGATAGGAGGCTGGGGAAGGGGAAATAAAAAAGAGGGAGGGGGAGAGAGGAAAGGGGGGAGGGGGCGTGGTAGCAGATGAAGAGAGAGAGTTTTCCTGGAAGCAGAGAGTTGTTGGTGTTGGATATATCTTGATGTTAAAGGCAAGGGTCTGAAAAGAGACAACTGGCAGCCTGCTCCAGCCGTGACTCATAAAATATGTTTGCCACTGCCAGTGAGTGAGGGAGGGTAGAGGGAAGGGGACGTATAGACCCAGAGTAAACCTTTTACATTATTCTGCTTCTTGTCCCCTCTTTGACATAATTTGACACATACAGGCTTCAACAAGCATGCTTACATCAAGTAAAGCAAACATAATTCTATGATTTAAAATGAGAACATTTCTGACACAAATATCTATGAATTGAATTGAATTGATTTGAACTAAACTGAACTGAACTGAACTGAAGTTAAGTGAATTGAAAGTAAAAATGGCATTTTCTGTTTTCAGCTTCCACTTTCACATTCTAAAGTGAACACTTTGGTTCATCATAACTGTTGCAGCTCTGACCGTATGATCAGTCCACTAAACACATTTAGTATTTAACATTAATAAAAAAATGTAAAAATATGATAGAAGACATAATGGCTACACTTTTTATTACATGCTGTATGACCAATGAAAATTTTAAATAACATTTTTTTTAACTTGCAGAGATGAAGCCTACCTGGAGAGATGAGGTCAATTTCTTTCATTAACAAAGAATAATCTTTTCACAAACAAATAATAGTAATAAAAGGAATTATTTCATGTCTTGATTTCATAAAATGGAGTACAGTTTTAAAAAAGCAGTCACTAGACCAGGGGTTGGCAACCTTTACTATTAAAAGAGCCATTTTGTGCAATTATTGATTCAACAAAATCTGTATGGAGCTACAAAAGATATTTTGGCCTTTAAAATGAAGGTTACACAGATTATTAATTGTAAATTAGTTACAAACAAGTGAAAATAATTAAATTTTTTTAGCACACATGGTGCTCTATCGTGGGCTCTCTGTGATTGTTTGGTATTTTAACTTTGCATTTTCATCACAGTAAGTTTTTACTGAGGCTGCTGTTGTTGTGAAATGGCACTATACAAATAAAACTGAATCAAAACTGTAACACTAAAATAATAAAAACTGTTTACTTTTTACTTACTTTTATTACTAACGAAACATGACAGTAGAGACGTGTGGGGGAATGTATTAGCATGTACGCATCTATTTTAAAGCTCACTTTGAGACTAAGTTGTCTCAAAGTGAAATTTAAAAGTGCCTAATTTGATAATGAATAAAACATAAGCAGCCTGAAATTGTGAAGATGATAGTAAATAGGCCCGTTTACAATCTAGCCACAGATAAGCAACATTTCCTCTTTTATATTTGGAGTCAATAGCTAGAGGGACTAAGGACTATCCATTTATGTTTTTATATGCATACTAAACACTGCCAGGTGAAGCAGGCGGTGACACACATACTAAAACCTAAAAAAAATTCTAAAATCTGTATAGACTACAAACTCTTTATTGTGGAGAATGTAAAGGCTCACATAAGCAATCATAAATGTAAAAAATCAGAAGTTCCAAATAACCACTTTTCATTTTTATCTTCATATTCAGTTTTTTGAGGGGTTTTTTCAAAGCTTCTGGGAGCCACTGGACATGAGCAGAAAAGCCGCATGCAGCTGTGGATTCGCAGGTTCGAGACCCCTGGTCCAGATAAACTAAAACAAACCTTATAATATATAATAGATCTATAGTACTCAAAAAGAGCCGAATTCTTATTACTGAAATATTGCTGTCATTTTTGGAAGCATTTACACATTTTTGGCTAGTTTTGTTCAGATTACCCTTTCTTTCTGTTAATGCCACATAAGCTTTATAATCTTACCAATGGTGAACTTGGCCATGGGTCAGCTCTGTATATCAATTAAATATCATCCTTACCTCTAAAGTTTATAATGAATAGGTGCCATCTATTTTTCAAGTCTTAAATCTAACATGAAAGTCATTTATTTATATATTTATTTACAAATGTCCCTTGATGGAACAGATGATTCTTTTCATTTGATGTAGCCTCACAGTAGCTGCCAGTATGGTTTGCTAGCTGCTCAAGTCTCTTTTTATATAAAGTATATATTTTTTATTGTACTTTTTAAAAGCAGACATCTTCAGTGCATATAGTATCTTAATATAGCCTGCTATACTTCCTCACTTTACCAGTTCACAGCAGCCTAACAGATAAATTCAAGGGTGAAAATACTGATACTGCAAGATGTATTCATGGTTTGAAAAGGCAAAGAAATGTTTTTACAAAAATGTCAGCCACCTACAAGATGATACCTACATTCAATGTAAGGATAGTTAGTTCTCTTAAATGCAAACTGACTGTCACAATTAACATATTCATATTTGGCCTTCAGTCAATTTACATCAAAAGCTATCACAAGGAGCTGTCAGACTACTTAAAAAAGTACACTCCCAGATGTTTTTACATCACAAACACTATTATTCGTTTTATTCTGTTTGTTTGTGTGTTTTCTTCATGTAAATATGGCAATCAGTGTTTCTCAGAAAAGCATTAATGTAAGATGGGCATCCCATATAAAGTTGTACAAATTCTTTGGTAATAAATTGCGTTTCTCTAGCCACATCACAATCTTAGTGCCTGTCTACAGGTATACTACAAGAATTATTGTAACCATTTAGCCAAAGGCGTTGCACATTACAGATGTTAAAGATGAATGAATTAGACAGCTGTAGTTCATCATGACATTAACTTAAATTTTTATTCAAACAAATGCATCATGACAAGATACCAAAACCAGTGATGGCAGCCTATGTTTGACTTTTTTTATTTTTTATTTGTCTTTTAGCTTAAACAAATTTGACCAGTCTTTAACCAGTCAATATTGCCAACATTCTGAGCTAAATATAACTCAGTTCCAGGTTAGTTGTCATCATAATGGGTGTGTTTTGTGCGCTTCTGGTGTTTCTCTTCTGAAGCCTTTCAGCTACATGACTGTATTAAGGAGGAAGCAGAGTTGGGTTGAGGAATAAAGAGAGGAAATGCTCCATGACCCCACTGGACTGTTTTACAGTAGACTGCTGTCGGGTGATGGATGGGTTATGACACCTGCAGAGGTTAGGCCCATAGCCCTCTGGACCTCAGCGACACACTGAGCTGTGGCTTCTGCACAGCTTTCTGTCTGTAACTAAGGACAACTGGAACACATCGTGACATTTCCATCTAGAGTGAAGCCTGTTAAAACAGTGTTAAATGCTGCGCAACCCGCGAATCCAGCCGCATAAGACCAAACATTAATTTTCTATTCTCTGCATTCATGAGCATTCTCTGCTGCCGCCTACACAGAGGTCATCCTCCTACCTGCACGCTGTGGGCTTCACATTATCAACACCCTTCAATGGCAGGGCTCTCTCTCGCTTTTGCTCTCTGTCTATCCCTATCTCTCTTTTTCTCTCCTCTCTCCCTCCCTTCCTCCTTTCATCTCTATTCTCTCCATGATGATACCCCTGCCATGTTGTCATGGCAACAATCGGGCCCTGATTGCTTGGTTGCTAGGCAACTGACATCACCTATAAGAAGAACATGAAGATACAAAGCAAGAGACAAACAAATCAGAAAAAATATGTGTGTACTTGTGCATTACTGTATTGGGTGTCACTGCATTTGAACTCTCATAGTGTCATTCGCTCACGTCATGTGTCATGTGTCCTCAAGGCCAAAGCTACACATGTAGGCAGCAAGGTCTATCATTAGAGTTACGAGGCATATAATTTGAATTTAACTGGCACTCTGTGTAGTCGTGTGTGCTTTGCCAGGCAGGAGGTTCAAAACCTCTGAATTCGTGACCTGCATTTCAGATTAGAATGCTGTGAATATGAATGTCTGTGACAGGGGACATCTCATAAATAACATACAGTAATTCAGATACTTCCAATGCATTATGACGAAACACACAGGGCCTCAACCTCAATAAACACAGACTACATATATACTTTAAGGCTTGGGCTAATGCAGCATCCAAGCCTCATAAATGTGTGATACCAGCGTGTGAAATTTGCCTGAATGTCCTGAACCACATTGTCCTGTGCTCTCTTGCTGTAGTTTTTTAATGTGCCACAAGATGTCATTGTGTGCTGTACTGATAAAAGAGCTCTCTAAGAAAATAAGATCCAGTTTGCAAAGCTGTTACAAGTGCTATTCAAATCAATGATATCAGCAGTACTATCACTGATATTCTTGTTTTTTCACTTTTCTTTTACTGTCCTCTTTTTTTGCAACACCTCACATCTACATCTTATTCCACGCCATATGCTGGCTACTTGATCTCTTTCACTAAAATGCCTATAATGTGGCTATAATGTGTTCATACATAAGCACCTGGTAAGAGGCAGACCCTCCTTGAACCTAATGAGGACAACAGAGTCTCTTCTATTGAACTGACTAGCATCGTCAGATATAAATTGCCATTGCTAATGATTTTGAATTTTCTAGGCACATTTACAGAATTGCGACGGCAGTTTGTTGTGTTTCTTGTCTACTTAGACCAGAGTAGTATAGCTGTCAACCACTGTCCTCTGTATGGTCTGCCATAGAAGTCTCGTGGTTCCCCATTAGCTTCTTGCTCAATGTGAAATGACAAAGTGTCCAACCCAAACAAGCAATGATAGATCTAATTTGTCATCTGTCATATGGACAATTTCAGGATGAACAATGATTCTGACAGCCAAAACAATGAAAATAAACATCAGTTCCTTTAAGGGGTTCTCTTCATGGACAACTGTGGTGCTTTTTTCTTTCTTTTTTTAAAAAGAAAACAAACCAGAAAGAATACTCTAAAGGCTCGTGGGCCTTTAGAATCTATTTAATGTTACAATGCCTTATTAAATCAAGATAACAAAGGATATAGCTAACTTGAGGGTCTCAAAACCCCCATTATGATCACCTGTCCAAACTAGGTTCAGAGGAGAAAAAATTGTTTTAATTTTATAGAAGGAAATGTATATAAAAATGTTAAAAAGTGCTTAAAATGTAGACTGAGCATCTGGCCAGCCAAAATCACCTAACACATTTAAACACTGAAGTTCAAAAGAAATGATGAGGCTTTGCTTATTCTCCCATATGAGACCGGAGGGCAGAGCGAAGCAGGAAAAGCAGGAGCACAGACTGTGTTGTGTGCATTTGACAAAGAGAACAGAGCTTAACAGCCTCCTTGCTGGCTAAAGCGCCTGGTGAGGATGATGAACATTATGAACTAGCTAAAACATGCTTGTATGTTATATGAGTAAGTGAAGCTAGCAGTTGTACAGCGATTTTATCCCTACTCCACCATAAACTTGCACCATTTTCTTAACCTGATCAATGCTGCAGTCCACAGTGCAAAAGCTACTTGTGCTGGAGCAAGATGCACTGCAGTTTGTGTGAATTCTGTCTGATCATGTAGGTGTTGTGGCTTTCTTTTGGTCAAACAAATGAATGTGTTGGTAAGTGGTGCAAAATATACTTAAAGACTTAAAAACAAGTTCCTGGCTAACCTTCGAAATTTTTGTGTTTCGTCTGAGCTCAAAAGCAAGCTGTCACTTGAATGGAAATAATTACAGAGAAATCAAAGGAGAAAAAATGGCTGTCCGTATACAGTTACATATTTATTCTGCTGTGCTTTTAATTGGCCAGCAGAGAACCATGGCATCAGACTGGGGCAAGTCCTGCTTCACTCTCTGTGCCCTGGGAGACACTTGGCAGGATCAGTGTCTCTGTGGCTACATACAAAGGCCTGATAGATGCTCGTGCCCTTGAGTGGAGATCATCTGAGCTCTTCACTGGATCACTAATCCTAAGACACAGCACACACTACTGCACACATTCATACAGACATCACAGGGTATGATGAATGGATGCTTGCTTGCTAAGGCAGATGACATGAAAAAATACTAAGAAGGCTCAGTTGGAGCAGTAGGTTTAGCTTAGCTCGATTTTTGAGACTCTTGGTTCTCTTGCAAGATGCAGCAGCCATAAGCACTTTATCTTTACATCAACAATATATAAATATTTATATAGACTGCACCATAAAAACAGTTGGAAGCACAAAAAGACAAAAATGAGAGCTAAAACCAGGAAAGAAAATGCTCATGTTGGTGCATATAGCTATACATGAAGCAAATAAAGTGCACACAAAGCTGCTGACTTTGAATACATCTTGTCAAATGTATAATTCATTTGAAAAAAGCACTAACTGGGGAAGCCTCGAAAGTGCCGAAGAAGAGGGCAGAAGGTAAGCTACAAAGCAGAGAGCAGGGAAGAGTGGAGTGAGTAGAGTGAGCAGAGTGGGAGGCTGGGTGGGGAGAGAGGAGGCAAAATGAGATAAAGGAAAGATGAGGCTGGAAGTGAGGACCGAGTGAGGGATTAAAGAGGTGAAAGAGGCAAAAAGGACAAAAACAGTGGAAATGGAAGTTTAATCAGAGAGGTGGAGTGGTGTGGCAGCAGGGAAAGGGGTGATCATCAAAAGAGACTTGCTAAGAGGTGCTATGGCAGACAGAGGTATCAGACATGCACTGTATGTTCCCCTTTCCACACAGGAGAACTTGAATTTACTGCAGTAATTTTCTCAAAGATAGAATTAAGATTAGTTGCTTTTAGAGCTTAACTCCGTTTCACTGTGTGCACCATCTTTGTTCTCGCCTCTCAAATTATCAAACCATCCTTCTCTGTGTCAGTGCCATACAGGGAGGGAGAGTCAAAGGTATTGTCGGGCTTGCAACTAAATATAAATCTTGTGACGTCTCCTCAAGCTGATATGCCCTAATATTCTAGTTCTAAATGTTATGTAATGACACTTGTGTATGATTCATTGGTATCGTATGTTCAATTTATTGCTTTTTTCAGAGATTTTAGTGTGGGAAGGAGCAGAAAATTACATAAGCTGTTAGAAAGTCCATCTCACTCAGGAGAAACACAGTGTTTCCAGGTCATTTGTTTAATAAATTAGCTGACATTAAAAGATTCAAAATCAGATTACAATTATTCCAAATTTTATCCAACCAGAACAAAGAACTTGTCAGAGTAGGCAGATATACAAAAATAACATCATTAAAAAGAAAGAAAGAGAGACACTTTTACCATTTTACCACAAGGATGAAAAACTGATCTTTTATCCAAAATGTGTTGCTTTAAGTACTATTTTTCCTCACAAATTTGTACTAATTCCTCCTCTGTGGCTCACAGATTTCTTTTAACAACATCTTAGGGAGAAATTGACGGTGAATTTCTCACCAAAATATTCAACATAATGGCTCAGTGGGGATGTCTTTTAAATGTCAAAGAGTGCTGAGCACAGTAGTGCTTTGGTTCAACTTGGTGTGCTCTGTATAGTTTTATCAGATATTTGTCACTCACTGGCTGACTGTGGCTTCACCCACACAGCAAAACTTTGTACAGGAAGGCAGCATTGTTCACATAACCTGTTATACAGTATGTGGGTGTCATGGAACAGCTCGCTCAGGGAGCTGCTCACCCATCATCTGCTACATGACGGCAAGCCACACTCCTCACCTGCAATGCAGCCAGCCTCCATTAAAGTTTAATAACACAAATTTAAAGGAATACACCAAGTTTACGCCATATCCGAGTCAACTTACATCGTGGAAAGACAAGTGAATCTCCAGTTCTCCTGTGAATATCTTGCTTGCATTTTCTTCCACAATGCTGAATTACAAAGGTTTAGCTCATTTTGCTTGGTTGAACGGTCACCATAGTGCGTTCAGTTATATGTAGGTGCTGTTTGAATGGTTTATTTCAGTGACTGGTCTAAGACCTGCTTTGTCAATCAGTCCGTGCATTACTTTACACACTTATGTGCACTCACTTTCCCTTTTATAAACTGACCATCTGTCTCACAAGTTCTTGGCAATACTTGGGATTTTGTTGCCAGCTTTACAGTAAGTCTTTTCTCACTTTGAAAGCAATGCGGGATCCTGGAACCAGCTGGGTGAAATATCCACTGTTACCAACTATGGTCTTTCACTTACAGTCTTATTTTTATTCTTTTCCTAATTTCAGTGAAGGCAAATAAGATGCAGGAGCAAATAAGATGTTTGAGAGGCAGGAGTTCCACGAGTACAGAGAAATACATTGACAGTAGCTTTATTTTTTCTCTGTCAATGAGTTTGTCACACTGCATGGGGTTAGGTAACAAAAATCACTTTGCAGAACCAAAATACAGCTTTCTGATTGGGAGTCAGCTCATTAGGAAAAGATAAGAAATCATGTCAAATGATTTTATCCTACAAACAAAAATGTATTTAATGTACTTTGTTGCACACTCGCACAGTGCGTCTCCCTCCTCATCTGATTGCACCTACTTATCTGTGTTTAACCAATAATCTCTGTTGCCACGGAAACTGAGCGCTTGATAAGCAAATGAATGTATTGTGCCACAGTTAAGCACAAATTTATGTAATACCTCTGAAAGGACCAGCTGCACTCATGCTAGCTCCACAAAAAAAGCCCAAATGGAAATCTTAGATGATCAACACCTTCACACCACTGTGTGTCTGTTTGTGTATATTTCTGTTTCCCACTTTTGTCATCACTTCCTGCCAGAAACTGCATTCAGGTGCAGCTGCTATAGTACATTGTTCTGCTTTTGAATCTGAGTGCGGATAGGTATGTCCATCAGGATCTTTTTGAAGGTCTTGAGGAGGTTGTAGACATCTCAACAAATACGATCCGACCATAGACTTGAAGCTATTTCATTTTCTTTTTTTTAGCCAATTTCATGTCTAGTACTGGCTCCTTGGAGCAGCAGGCTGAATGCTGATGCTGAGCACATGTGTGTGATATAACACATTGCTCATACCCTATGTGAAATTCAGATCTTTGCAGATGCACAGTGGGTAACCTTAACATGTGCTTACGGTCAAGTTTAAGAGGAAGCAGCTGAAAATGTGAGGATATCAGCATGCACAGTGCCCTCCCATGGTCTCTGCCTGACATACTCTGCAGCTTGGGCATGACACAAAGCCCCACACAGTCAACCCAAAGATCAGTTCTCTGCTGCTTTTGCTACATCCACGCAGGTCAGCCATCCCGTTTATACACTCACAAAGCATGGCACAGAGTAGGAGAATCAGAGAGAGTGGGAGAGAGGGTCATCTAGAGAGGGAGATATCAAAGAGTGTTCAGTCAGGTACCTCAGCTCACACTAAGGTTTTTTTCTGAAATGTTCAAACCATCTAAATGAACACAAAGATAGAAACCTTGCACAACAGAAGAAATGTCATGTAGATATCATATTTCTATAATTGAGAGATGACAAAAAGAAGCTGGCTGCTTTCTTCTATGTGCTCAGTTCCAGTTTGTGGTACCTCTCACTCACTCTCATGCACACACAGAGCTAGAGTAATGAACAACAGATTGGCTTACCTTTGTAGTCACAATGCAGAGGCAGTCCATGGTACTTAAAACAAATATTGGGGTGTATCTCAACCCCCCCAACCCCCCACGACAGAGGGCTGAGACCCCACACCCCTCTCCCCAGCCTGCCCCACTCCTGCACTCTCACTCTCGTCCTGCCTTTCCCCCCTTTTCTTTCCTTCCGTGAATCTCTTCTTTGACTAACTGAACCAGCGAGGGAAAGAGAGGATGGAGGGAGGGGGGAAACATGAAAAGGGAGGGGGAGGGCCACAGGGAAATAGAGAGAGTGAGCAAAAGAAAAAAGAGAGGAGAGAAGAGAGGGTGGTCTTGGAATTTAGTATTACAGAGAGAGAGCAGAGAAAAGGAAAGGTGAGAGTATATCCAAGGAATGGTGGAAAAGAAAAAGATGGGATGAGTACAGAAAGAAATGGAGAAAGGGGAAGATGAGATGGAAAGCAGAGGTGGCGGGATTAACAAAAAAGAGGGGGGGTCACACTGTGGAAAGAAAGGGAAAAGGAGAAACGGAGAATAAGACAGCGAAACAGCAGAGGATGGAGAGGAAGAACTGAGGGAGGGGACAGTGAAGGAGAGAGAAAAGGAGAGAGAGTGGGTGAGTGT
>VUQH01007534.1:8189-18940 GCA_015106775.1 Etroplus canarensis
AAACAAAAAGAAAAAAAAAAAAAAGTAAAAACCCCCCCCCCCCCCCCCCCCCCACCCCCATCCTCACTTAACCACAAATTTCACTAATAAATATCTCACTATAAATTGCTATGGAACATATATTACGTTGTTTAAACTCCGCTGACATGCTGGGGTCGTCTTTGTTTTCTAGCTGTATGGAGGGGGATGCAGGTCGCTACACATGCGGTGGTTGGTTGGTTTGCGGCTTTTGACCACACTTGCATGTACGTACATCCGGAGGTGGGGAGGAGGGCGGAGTCTCCCTGAGTCTGTGATTGGGGACAGTGAATTGGAAGACACACACACACACACACACACACACACACACACACACACAGACGAAAAATAAACGGTAACACCTCTGAACGAGAAATGGAAGAGCTTTCTGGTCCAGACAAACAGGTCCTTCAGATTGAGAGGCATGTGCAAACACAAATGTGATACTAGTTTCTGTCACTAAGCTACCATTGATGGGTAGTGGTGGATCTTTTTATGGCAGAAAAGTTTGTATGGAAATTTTCCTTGGTACGCTTTGGTAGATTAATGTCCACTGATGAGTCCAAACATAATGGCCATCGCTTCCAAATATGCTGTTCTTCCTTTATGTGCCATCAAAACTGCTCTACCTCTGGACTCTACAAGGCCTGTGAGGACGCAGAGCTTTACATGCACTGTTATTCATTAAGACAAATTCTTTACCTGTGAGGGGTCCTAACTATTTGGCTCATCAGTATATGCTTGGTGTGTGTGTGCCTTGTTTAATCCTTGCATATTTACACAATATGCACGCACATGGCTTGTCTCTTCAGGTCTCAACAGCTATGCCAAGGCATGTGTCTGTGTTCCCACTTATTCATACACACAAAAACACACACACACAATCCTCCCCTCCTCAGCATACATCTGGGTATAGTAGTGCATGTGATCAAATGTAGGACTTTGGAGGGTTGGCCCGGTGGGAGCTATCAGATGCTGTTCTCCATCTGGCTGTGGTGGTTGCCTGTGTGAGGTGAGTTCTGCTCATTGAGGAGAAGAGTCGTCTCATCCGGGCCATTCTCTGTAGGGGTGGAGTCCCCTCCCAGGTCTGTAATAGTGGTGTTAGCAGTGGTGGGGGGAGGTATCTGATCCACACGAGTCATGCTGTGGCTGCTCTCGGGGGACTGAGGCGTGCTGTCCAGGCGAGATGCCATCAAGCCGTTCTGGTACTGAGCCCGCGTGATCTGAAGGAAAGAGGGAGAAAAATGTAATTATAGTAAGGAATTTCCCCTTGGGGATTAATAAAGTATTCTGATTCTGAAAATTGTTAACACCTGCATAAAGGTGAATGGTAGCTAGGCTGGCAACATGTTCCAGGTGTACCCTGCCTCTTGCCCTAGGACAGCCAGGATAGGCTGAATTTACAGTACTGCGTTGGTCAAGCTTTGCAGACCACTGTCTATGTTGTAGCTGTTTACTGTCACCAGGGGACAGTGTTACAAAAGTCCATGTTATGACTAAACGACTTAATGTGAGATGGTTCTTCTTCTGCTTCACGGGTCACCACAGCTTCCATCAAACCTTCTGCATGTCCTCAGTCACTGCATTCATGAACCTTCACTGTGTGCTTCCTCTTTTTCTCTTGCCTGGCAGTTCTATCTCTGTAATATTCATTTCTAAACCTGTCCATCCTGGTCATTCCTATGAAAAATCTCAAGATCTTTAATTCTGCCACCATGTCTTTTCGCCAGTGCCACCGTCACCAAACCATACATCATACTCTCACTCTTGTTGCTATCCATTTATCATAAATCACCCAGAAACTCATCTCCACCCACTCCACCCTGCCTACACTCTCTTCTTCACCTCTGTTGTGATCTGTCCATTGCTTTGGATGGTTGATCCCAGGTATTTAGACTCATGTGCTTTCACAACCTCTACTTGTTGGAACTATTCCACCAGCCTTCCTCTCATTCACACACATGTATTCAGTCTTGCTTCTATGGACTTTCATTTCTCTTCTCTCCAGATAATACCTCCACTTCTGCAGGCTCGCTTTTAAAAAATTGAACACTTGGTAATGTGGGCTCTTTTGTGCATGTTTGTGGTTAGCTTGGTCTCTGCTGCAGAAAAGCCAAAAGTCATAATATACTTCTACGGAGTGAAGTGAAACCAAGTGTAAAAAGTCTCCCCTACAGCCAGTGTCTGTGCTTCTGATTAATGCAGTTTTGATGTTTAAAATCTGTAATTCCTTATCATCATGGTGAACTCCTTTGTTGTTCTTTTCCCAGTCAAGTAAAGTTATCAACCAGTAACAATTATAACAACGAATAGCAACATCAACATTGGGCAACACTGTCTTTTCTGGACTGCATGCAAGTGCAACTCTGTAGTCTCTGCGGTGGTTAAATTACCACAATCCATCTCTCTAGACAGCCAAACAATTACGCAAAGAGACATCAAAGTGGGCCCGTAAATCCCGCTTCAGAGAATTTTGGAGAGAGTGGCTTAACCGACCTGCACTCCCATCCTAAGCTTAACCACAGCGATCTATCTGGTCTTAAAGTCGGCACAATTTGGCATGTTAGGAGTCTACATTAGGACAGGACAGTCGTGCAGTGGTTAGCAGTGTTGTCTCCCAGCAAAAAAAGTTCAGGGTCGAAACCTGCCGGCTGACTGGGGCCTTTCTGTTTAGAGTTTGCATGTTCTCACTGTGCCTCGGTGGGGCTCTCTGGATATTCTGGCTTCTTCCTGAATTAACCTCCAACATTAAATGGTGATTATGATGATGGCAATGTGAATAGTTTTCTGTCTCTCTGCGTTAGCCTTCCGATGGACTGACAACCTGTCCAGGGTGCACCCTATGACAGGTGGGATAGGCTCCAGCTCCTACGTGACTCCAAATTAGATAAGCAGAGTTGATGGATGGAATTTCTAAACATAATTTAGATTCTGGTTTCCATGCAGGAAAAGTTGCAACCAAAGGTTCCTAATCCCTGAGGAAAGTTCATGAGGTGGAAAAGGCCTTCACAGTTAATTTGGAGGCAGAATACCAACCTTGACAAACTGCAGGTCAGTTAGAGCTCGGACGTAGAAGTCTGGTGTGTACTGCTGCATGGGGATGCTGTTGTTGAGCTGGCTGTTGCTGCCACTGACTGAGAGAGACTCCGTCCGGTCGGCTCCACTCAGTGAGGCTGTTCGGTTCAGCCCGCTGAGATGGGATGGCGAACGAAACTCTGCAAACACCCATGCAAATACAAGAAAGGTAATTAACACCAGCTCCCATTAGACATCTAAAGAGAGAACTGTGTGACATAAACACCTATCGAGCCAAACAAGCCGTGGTGTGGGCTTGATGCTAGGGTTTCAAAGCCTTTGGTGGTTCTATGGTGGAAACACAGATCAATGAAGACCTTGAAAGCACAAGATGCAGTGTAACTTGTAATGCAGGTTAATAGAAATGATAATGAAAAAGTAATACACATTAGTGACACACAAGGTGTGATGGATGCACAAAAAAGTAGCAGTAACAGCTAAACAAATGTGAAGTTAAACCTGAGAGTAAGATACAAAAAGAAGTTAACATTCAGTTATTCAATTGACTCTGAACACAACAGCCAAGAGAAATATCCTGTCACACCCAAAGGGAGTGACACACAAAAATTTTCCAGCAGACTGCAGTGACTAATTTTTCAGGACAGGATGCAATGCAATATAACAACAGGCAGCTTATTAACAGAGCGGGAAGCAATGTTTGAGACAATAATATGATAAAAATAAACTCAAGTTTATTGTGTATATTATAATCCAGATTTGTAAATTAGAACGAGGGAAAGAGGACAACAAATTACTGAAATCCTTGACTTTTACTATCCACTGAGTAGCCAACAAAACATTATTACAAAGTTGAATTTAGTAGATTGTAAAATGTTAATCCAAATGTTATATAATTAAAACAATATTATGATAATAATCTAAGTAAATGGCACGGCAGCAAATACTTACTGGTAACCAGGGGTTAAAATGTACGGGGCTTCTGGATAGAGGCAAGTTTTTGAGGGGGAAAGGTCTCTATTGTTTGTGTGAATCTGTAAATTTCCAAGTAATAAAGTGTAATTTTTTGATAAGTGAAAAAGGTTTATAGAGTCTCTGTGTTGAGAGTAAATAATAGCTACGAATAATAGAAAAAGATACCACCGTTGTTCCACAAAGATAAATGAGCACAACTCTATCGCTTTAATAAATGACACCTACAAACGTCCGTAAGCAAGAAAAACAAACCCAGATTACCTTCTGACTGTAATGAGCTTCGATCTCTGGATGTTATCTAGGCCTCAGGATGTAGGTCATCGTATCCATACACCTTGCCTTGTTTGGTTAAACCCAATGACTCTCTGACTTATCACAGTTTAAGAGATTATGACAGTGTTTCTTAGAGCCTTTTCTAAGTGCCTTTAGAACTGCCTTACGAGCAGTTTTCCCTCCATTCATGCCATAGATGCTGGAAGCATTCCTTAAAGTCTTTGGTACATATTGATATGACAGCATTACACAGTTGCTGCAGATTTGTCGGCTGAACATCCATGACATGAATCTCCCATTCCACCACATTCCAAAAGTGCTCTGTTGGATTGAAATCTGGTGACTGTAGAGGCCACTTGAGTACAGTGAAATCATTGTCATGTTCAACAAACCAACATGAGATGATCTGAGTTTTATAACTAAGTCACAAGTCACTTAAATTACTTTTCTTCCCCAATGTGATGCTCAGTTTGAACTTCAACAGGTCATCTTGATAATTTCTAAATGCCCAGATGGACTGAGCTGCTGCCATGTGATTGACTGACTAAATATTTGTGTTACTGAGCAGCTGAACATGTGTACCTAATAAAGTGGTAAGTGAATGTATCTGTTTAGACAGTTTAGGTAACAAATTAACATTAGATCTGCTTGTGTGCAAATTATTTTTTTCTTGTACTGTTTTTACACTATTGCTATTTATTGTGAGGTTTTCATTTATTTATTTATCTCCATATTACATTTTTAATGCTCTCAGTTCAGTATTTGTTGTCCTCCTTTATAATTTAGACTTTAATTTCACATTTCATTTTCTCAGTTATGCTTTCTTCAATTTTAATTCCTTCCTTGAAATCTTGTGTGGCTTTTAATTCTAGGCTTGCATGCTATGGACTGACTTATGTATGACTTATGTACATCCTTAAAATGTGTATTCCTACCACAAAACCACAGACCCCATTCAAATTACTAAACCACAATCCAAAAGCCAACAAGATTCAATTTTGTATGGAATAAAACTGAGAAAAATATAAAATGCTCATATACAAATGCTTGACATTTATGCTTGTAAAGTCAAACAATTAGTCAGTGATAAACTAAAGGTTTTAAAGATGAATCATTACAACTACAAAATGAAACTCTGAATTCCTCTTTTTAGATTTTACTCATATTAAAATTGTTGCTTCCAACTTAGCCTCTAAGAGTTCAGAATTTATAGGTAACAGCAGCATTTCATAACTGGCTAAAAACTGAAGACTTCCCTTTGAGTTGTTATTTTCCACCTCTGTTCCAATGCCTTCAAACCACGATGACTAACATTCATCCTGTACGTCATTTGAGTTTTTATTAGGGCATGCTGCTTTAAAATACATCAAACACAACACACTCTTGAATGTGTCACACACACACTTCACACGCAGGGTCATTACCAGGTTTGTATTATTACCAGTTGGTGTCAGTCTTCCAGTTGGATGCCTCAGTGAGTCATAGGAAACTGTTTTACCTGGACATGTCAAGTGCATTAGTTTTTGAGGAATTAAGCAAGACAGTTAATCCTGGGTATCAATGGCTAGTTTTCTAGTTAGTGGTTAGATTTCTCTTAACCAGAAAACAATATTTATCCAATTTAATTTTCTAAGATCCAGTAGGGAACCTTTCTTTAGTCAGATGTTGTCAACTTGTGCCTAACATGCATCTACAACTAAAAAACTATTAAAGTACTCAGTGTTTACTTAAGTTATTCCAGCTACATCTTTGATATTTAACAGCTCTGAAGCTCTGAGTCTCTTGGTTTCAGCAGAAATACTATTTTTGAGCCTTTTTTCTTTGCTAAATTGTAGATTAATGACTGATTTGTTTCACATAAAGAAGTGACCTTAATTGACATGCTAAGAGAAAGAAATGTAAAAATATTGGGGAAATGTAAAAATACTGACAGCACTTCCTGAGTGTGTGCTAGGTTGATGCAGGCAAAAGCTTAGACTGTTTATAAAAGACAGTCTGTGACATTACCCATTGGTTTGTGAAGTCACAATTATGAAGCCTTGACTAAAACATTTTGGTCCATCTTAGTTTTTTGAAAGCCAACATGATGGATCTGACAGAGGAACCAAGACTACACTCACACAGTAGAGACGTGTTCATCACAAAGTAGGGGTGCCATAAAGCATACCCTGCTTAACAAGCAAAAGGCCCCTGGTTTGATTCCAGGTGGGGACACAAGCCCCTCTCGCCTTGGAGGGTTGTGTCAGGAAGGGCATCAGGCATAAAACCTGTGCCAAATTATCGATGTGGATTAATCTGTTGTGGCGACCCTCTGAGGAGAATACAAGGGAGCAGCTGACAGTATATCATGATGATTTTCTGAAAAATCCTCATGATGTATTTATTAAGACTTGAAACTTGCGTCTGATGCCATAAATTTATCAGGCAGGTTTTTATGTGAGGCCATAAATCAAGGGAGGAAGAGGGTAATTTTTCTCATAGACTTTTATACACTTACACGTCTTTTTGCAACTCAGGAGTTGCCTATTGCTAGCCAAAAATGACATATGCTAAAGATGGGAGCATCCTTCCAACGAGCCAAACAGTCGCCAAAGCACATGCCTATCATGCTGTTTCGTTGACGCATGTGCATAATAGAGGTTCACCACTGTTTCAGCTGTGTGGTGGCAGGGACCATTCTCAAAAGTGTATTTTTTATCCTTTACTTCCATCATGCAAATGAGCATGGTGTCTATTCAGTGATGTGGTGGGATGAGCAGAGACACTGTTCACACTCTCTCCTGAGTTTAATAAAGTTGTAACTTGCTGGGGAAAGAACATTTCTCACCTTTTGGGACAAAGTCAACAAACATTTAAAACTGTTCTTACTGGGTTTGACTGGCATCTGTGTCTAGTGACCATTAAAGTTACAGCTCTCTCCCTACTCATTTAGATAGGGGCTGCAAAATAACCATGCTAATTTGCTTCAATTTGGCTGCTGAGTTGCAAGGCTTGCTTCTAGAAGGACTTTGAATTTTTCAGTTTCAAAGGTCACAGTTAATTTTTTTTGGTATACAGCATGTTTCAATTTTTCTGTGTCAGTGGTGACGGTGTCAAAACCTTCAGAAAAGTCACCTACTGGATCTTTAAGAGCAAGCATCAGTAAAGATTTTAGAGGAACTAAGCTCTACCTGTGACGTGATGATCACACAGTGAGTTAATGTTTTTAACATTAAGGTGGATGAGTGAAAGGCTCCAATTCCAAATAGCAATCATTATACACACATTTAATAGATACAGTATTTACAAGACCAAATTGAAGGTAGTGATTGATTAGTTGTTTATACATGTTTTTTGAATTACTTTTACTATACAATCTACTATATCTATATCTACTAACTATCTATTATAGCTATTAATACTGTTTAGTCTATTTAAAACTAGTGTTTTCCCTAAATTATCAATGTGAGGGAAAGGACAACAAAAAGTGCTGAATTCAAATGAATCAAACAAATGCAGGGTGACTCTTAATAGCTTCTCATTCTCTTTTTATTTTATATACATAACATAAATACTGATGTGAAACCAGCAAAACGGAGCCTGTCTGAAGCTATTAGGATGCATCCAGAGTGGACTCTGCAAAGAGCACACAGCTTAACCCCCAAGGGGATTTATGTCCCATCTGGGCATCTCATGATGTTGTCCCATCCTTCTTAGTTTTTATCTTACATGAGCAATGTGATCATGTTCTCCCCACATGTTCCCTGCCTGTTTAAGAACAGTGCTCAATTTTGGCAGATAAACTCTTTGATCAACTTTCTAACTTGCAAAAATACAAGAGATGCCAGTTTCACCTCCATATCTCCTCTAGCC
Source organism: Etroplus canarensis (assembly GCA_015106775.1). Classification (NCBI taxonomy): domain Eukaryota; kingdom Metazoa; phylum Chordata; class Actinopteri; order Cichliformes; family Cichlidae; genus Etroplus; species Etroplus canarensis. The sequence goes on from VUQH01007534.1 coordinate 16,341, forward strand.
TATGTTGAATGCAAGAACATAGAATACTTGTCTTATTTCATAGACCTTCTCTAACCACTGACTCCCATTATTCCATTTCATCACATCTTCACTGCAGTCTCTTGTTTTTTTCACTCTGTGCTTTCATCCACATAGACAAATTTTCTTTCTCTTTACCCTTTATCCTTAAATACCTTAGATTGGTTCTGTTTTAGACTGTTCTGTGTGTGTACGTAAAAAAATTGTTTTGAAAACAGTCCTAATGAAACTCTTTATCCTAAAGAAGCAATTTGGAATCACTTTAAATGTGCAAATTATATGTGATAAAATACATTATATGTACAAAAGTATTGGATCACACCTATAATCATTGTATTCACGTGTTTCATTCAGTCCCATTGTCATAAGTGTAAGAAATCAAGCACCTAAACATGCAGTGACAGATGACAAAGTTTCAGAGCAAGCTCACCAAGTGCTGAGGTACATGGTGCATAGATGTTGCCAAATTATTCTGACGCAACTGCAGAGCTCCAAACCTCCTCAGCACAAAAACTGTGCAGCAGGAGCTTCATGGCATGGGTTTCCATGGCCAAGCAGCTGTATGCAAGCGTTACGTCACCAAACACAGTGTGGTATAAAGCACACTGCCCCTGGACTCTGCAGGTGACAATTTTATGTTTCCATCTTTGTGGGAACAGTTTGGGGAAGGCACTTTTCGGTTCCAGCATGACTGTGACCCAGCGCACAATGTAAGGTCCATGAAGGCATGGTTAGATGAGTTTGGTGTGGAAGAATTTCCCTGGCCGACACAGAGCCCTGACTTCAAACCCACCCAACACCTTTGGGATGAACTAGAATGGAGATTACGAGCCAGGCCTTCTCATCCAACATCAGTGTCTGACCTAACAAATGCTCCTCTGGATGAATGAGCAAAAATTCCCACAGACACACTCCAAAATCTTGTAGAAAAAAGCTTGTAAGCTTGTAGAAAGAGTGGAAGCTGTTATAGCTGCAAAAGGAAGCTAACTCCATATTAATTTATGCATTTGGAATGGGATGCCAAAAGCTCCTGTAGGTGTAAGGTGTAGGTAGCCCAATACTTTTGTCCATATAGTGTATCATGATGGATTTTTTAGATTTATAAAACTGCAAAACTGCTATCTCTATTGTAAAAAAAGAATTTCCTTGATTTTTGAAGGCACCAATATTAAAGGGTTAAAACATGAATTATAGTTATCTTTGGTGCCGAAACTGTCAAAAAATGGGTGATTTTAATAGTGGTTACAGATAATTGTTCTAACAGTTGACTAATGTTTTCATTTGTGACATTTTACAGTTGACACTCAAACTCAGAAGTGCTCAAACTTACATTTGAGTACCAAACTCCTTGCTGTTTTGAAGTAAAACTTTGTGGCAAACATGTACAGAACTTTAAAAAGCTGATTTTTTTCAAAGGGAGAAACCAACAACAAGCCAGTTTATACACAGCTAAACTTATTTCTCATAGAACTAACTTAAATTAATGCTGTACAGTAACATTATCATTGACCTACACTGATAATACGGGGATTTATCACTTTCTTGCTGCCTCCTCCTCATCTGCAGCCCAAAATTATAAAAATAAAATGTAGACGTATTTCTAGATTCTATAATGGAAGCTTCTTGATGCATGCTCAATCATCCAGGTAAGTAAAACCTCAAAAGTTGATTCTGTTCATCTGGACGTAAAGTTTTGCGTGGGAGAAACGTTTCATCACTCATCCAAGTGACTTCTTCAGTCTCAACTGACTGCAGGTTTCCCCAACCTTATAAACAGTACATTTGCATAATGACTGAAACTATCACCACTGAGTGAAACTGTCACCACTGAGTGAAACTGTCACCACTGAGGGAACAATGGGCTGGGAGGTCAGTTCCTTGGTCATTAAAATGCAAATTCTCATGACGTTTCTCCCACGGAAAACTTTACGTCCAGATGAACAGAATCAACTTTTGAGGTTATAATGGAAGCTCTTTTGGTTGATCAAAGAGGGGTTTTTTTTGCCAGAAAAGTAGCTGCCATCCTATAACACTTTGCTGTCCTTAAAAGGTTAATCTGCTTTGAATCACTAAGAGAAGAAAGCTGCTGCTGTACTTGTACCTGTGGGCTGAAAACTTAAAGTGTTCTACCTTAATTGGCCTAATTGGGGTGGATATAAAAATGTAACCTATGTTCTATTATCCATCCAATCCACTGGAAGGAGCCACTTGAAGTGGTAGGGGCATCTGTGTAGAATGCCTTGGCAAGGCATGAGGGCATGTTCTACTGGGCGGAAACCCTGGGGCAGACCAAAGACATACAGTACTGGAGAGATTACATCTCTCAGCTGGCTTGGGAACGTTTTGGTGTCCCCCTGAAAGAGCTAGAGGAGGTGGACAGGGAGAGGGAGGTCTTGGTGTCTCTTTTAGACTGCTGCCCCTGTGACCCTGACCCAGATAAGTGGCAGATAATGGATGGATGGATGAATGAATAATCCATTATTTCAACCCATAAAAAGCAGTGCAAGAGCAACTCCCTCCACTCAGTGATCAGGCATCAATTTACAAAAAAAAAAAAAAAAAAAAAAAAAAAAAAACCACCC
>VUQH01007534.1:23764-50136 GCA_015106775.1 Etroplus canarensis
GTATAGTTGTAAATATCTTTGTAAGTGGGTTTTCAGTAATTGCAGGGTTAGGGGTTTGTGCGCATGCCATAGTGTCATTGGGTAAAGCACTAAACCCCAAGTTACTTGCACAATCACAGATGTGTGTGTGAATGGGTGGCACATACTGTAAAGCCATGATAAGGACGGTTAAGTTCAAAACAATATTATAATTGTGAAGAAAATTTACCAAAGTTCAAGAAGATATCTTTTGTCCAAGCAGTATTTCAAAGCCTTATTCAGTTTGCCATCATGTAGGACAAATACCGCAAATCCTGACAGGTACTCAGGCTTCTCCATTTTTTTCACCAGAGCGGATGAATGTGCATTTGTGATTTGACACAGATTTCATGCTGGATGTCTTTCCTGAGGCAATCCTCCCATTTGACCAGGCTTGGGACCTGTACTAGGAGTATGCTGGCTTCTGAGCCCAAGCCCAAGGCTGGGCTTGTGTCTCCTCCCAACTGCAAACTGGGGACCTTTAGTGTGTGAAGTGAACATGTCAACCACTACACTGAGGAGGACACTAATGCCATAAATACTGATATTTGAGATGTTGATTTACTTCTTACTGATCAACTAATCTCTTACTTAACCAAATGCCACACTAATAAAACAAATTAGACAACAGAGACCTGGAGGATATTTTTTTAAATAAGCAATGCCTGCCTTGTAACCTTTTTCATGAAATGACACTGTTCAACCTCTAGAGGGCAATACGATAACAGGTCAAAAAAAGGATCATGTAGCATTTATTAGTGATTATCTTCCCGAGATGCTTTGCATCATTTGTGGGAGAAACTTGTTTACTTTGACTATCAGTAAAAACTCTATGAAACATGATACACATCTGACAATGCCACTCTCTGCAGAGCGATGATGGGAGGCAATGAAGAGAAAAGGGAGGCGAAGTAGTTGGGGGTTCTTTATAAAGAGAGGTGGAGGAGAGCTTAGGGGCACACAGTGGGAGATGGAGGGATGGGAGGACAGAGGACAGGACAGAAGGGGGTTAAGGAGGCCTCTGTGTTAGAGGCAGTTGTCCCAGATCGTCCTGCTGGAATGTGTGAACTGCAGCAACAACGCAGCACAGTTAATCCATGCTGCCATCCCTCCTTCTCTCCATCCTCCCATCCCCCTGCAAAGGGAGTGGGCTGATGAAAACATAACAGGTGGTAAAATAAAAGGAAGACAAAAAAGACGAGGACAAACAGGACACTGAGGGGACCATGCTGCATGCACAACCAAATCAGGACAATTAACTAATTTGTCTAATTTGATGTGTAATCCTGAGCGATTCTTCTGCATGAGTTTGATTTGTGGAATAGAGAGAAAGTCATAATTTGCTGTTAAGTTTAAAATTCTTGCCAGGATTTTAAGGCTTCCAAATATCTTAAATATGTCAGGACAGCTTTAGGGATATGCACTTGAAATGGTTTGCAGCCATAAAATCATTACATCTTAGTTTAATATTTCAGTCTCACCTTCAAATGGCAGCAATAAAGTTTTTGCACAAAGAAAAACAGAAGGGGTCCACTGCTCTAAAATGCAGGTTTATAGTGATGTTTTAGGGAGCAATGAAGAGTTTATGAGGGTAAAAATGCATATCAGCTGCATGTAAAACCTGCAGGCAGAGGTTAATAATTCCACCTACACTGATCATTAACAAACACCGTCCTTGAACTGAACAACCAGAAATGACTGCTTTTACTTAGTTTTGTGTGAATTTCCCTTTAAGACCTCCTTGTTTAACAGAGAGCAGCCAACAAAAATAATTAATCTGATATAACAATCCAGTGTGCTATTTTAGGGTATGTGCCAATTTAGAAACCTGGCTTTGTTGTTACAGGAGAGGCGAGGGAGAGGGAGTGATAGTGTATCGCTCGCTGGAGTTACAAAGTGGGCTGCTCCCACCACAAACGCTCTGCTGAATTAAGCTCACAACATCTCCCTGCAGCGTCTCACAACCGATGTCAGCATTAATCAGAACTGGAATCAAGAACTGAACTATGCCACAACTAATCCAGCAATGCAAAAACATTCAGGACACGAATCTGATATGATTTGATTCATGTATCCTCTACATACCAAGTTTAGCCTCGTTTACCTGATAAAATCTTTGAGGTCCCACTTGCGCAAAAATAAACACTCTGTTAACTCTCATACAACAGATTAGTTAAAACCAGGCCATCGATGATGTAGTAGCTCATCCGGCTCACCATCCTTCACAAATCACAAGTTATTGTAATGTGTGAAGTACAGAAAGAAAGCATATTTTCTTGTCATTTTATGACCATTAGAATTCAAACCAAAACTCTCAGGAGTGGCAATTCTTGTGAAAATAGAAAAGTGCCCGTAAAATGATAAATCTGACCTTGAACTTGAGCATAATTTGGGTGAAAGCCCAATAGGTGATCAATGTGTGCAAGATTTTTCTATTTTATGATTTCTGTGACACTTCCTTAAAGGTTCTCTAAATAACTAATTATAGTGCAGATTCATCAGTTGATTGTATTTGTAACTTCATAAATAAATGCTTGGTATATAAAAAAAATCAAAGAAGTCAAAGAGAGATGTTGGCCTCAAATAGAGTGAGTGATTAACATAGCTAGATTTGGACACCAAGGCAAATGGATGAATAGTGACTGACAAAGACTAATATGAAAGTGAATGCAAAAAAGGGAAAGAAAACCATAAAAGAAGCAAGATTATTATATACATATATACAAAAAAACTTTGGAATCATTGGCAAATTTCATTGTTTTCCAAAGAAAACACACATTTTCATGCAGTTCACAAAGTATTTTATCCAGTTTACAAAGTGCTAATCAGCTTTTTTAAAAAGAAAGATCTACATTTTTCACAGAGAGGCCTATTATCAGCAACTGTCAGTCCTCTGCATCAGTCTCCTGGTATGGCTGCTAATCCAAGTTAATCTTTTTTTTACTAAGAAAAAGCCCTAGCTCAGACAGGCCATTAAAAAGAAAAGACCGAGATGGGCAACGGAGCACAGACATTGGACACTGGAAGACCGGAATAAGGTTTTGTGCACAGATGAGTCCAAGTTTGAGATGTTTGTATTAAACAGAAGGACATTTGTGAGACAGTGCATTATACCCTCAGTCAAGCATGGTGGAGGCAGTGTGACGGTCTGGGGGTGCTTTGGACATGGAAGAGACCTTGAGAAAGGAAAGCCATCATAAGATTTTGAAACGCCATGCCATACCCTGTGAACAGCACTTGAATGAGGTCAATTTCATCCTGCAACAGGATAATGACCCAAAGGACACCACATAAAATGTGTCAGCAATATTTAAAGAATAAGCAGTCAGCCAGCATTTTGACTATAGTGGAATGGCCAGCACAGTTTCTGGATCTGAATGCTACTGAACTGTTATGGGGGCAGCTTGACCGTATGGTACAGAGGAAGCCTCCAAGCCAATCCATCTTGTGGGAAATTGACAGCTAGAATGCCTAAGGTCTGCCAGGCTGTAATTGCTTTTGATGATGGCAAAGTCTGAAGAACACATTCATCATTTCCATTAAAATCATTATTTCTAACGCTGACAATGTCAGCATGTCATGCTCATTTGCCATATTTCCAGACTAATTTATTGTGCGTTTCCATGGAAAACAAGAATTTCCAGGTGATCCCCAACTTTTCAGTGGTAGAGTTAGTTCTGTTAGGAAGTTCTGTTTAACTGGCTTAGATTTGTTTACATATGTTGTGGATGTGCATGCGTGTATGTGAGTGTGGGAGTGTGAGAGAGAGGGGGAGACTGTTGAACTGGGTGTTACAGATGTAAAAATAAAGAGAGAGGGGCAGAATCTAAAGGACAATGAATAATGACCAATTAATAACTGACTTGTTACGTGATTAATCATTTAACGCTCATTACGCCGTAAGACTCCAGCTTTATGTAAATTGCAAGCATTTTTATCCCTTTTCCCTGTCCCACACACTGAGAGAATACGTCACATTCTAACTGCCCAACACTTTTCCAAAGTCTGGCTTTGAACCAATGAAGAAATGGTGCAGGCTGTCATCATGTGTAACATGCAAGTTAACCTGTCTCGGTAAGAGCTATGATTACTAACTGGGGAAAATTGCAAGTCACTATGAAGTCAAAAGCTATGCAGATTTGAGCAGAAAACCACTGCAGCAATACAGACTGGGAAACTATTACAGAGTGAAGCCGGTGGAAGGTGGTGCTAATTTTTTTAGCCTTCTTGTCACAGTTTTTTTCCTCAATTTTTCACAAATATAATATAAATTGACAAAGAACAAGTGAGAACAGCAGCTTTAACAGTTATTTGTATAATTTGGATTATTTGTTCTATGCTTACTGTATTTGCTTAGTAAGGGAGTTGGGAAAGTTATATTTATAAAAAAACATATTTGTCTTTCACTCGGTAAATGCTAAACCCGTCACTGTCACGGATTATGTGTGTTTATTCTTTAAAGATAGATTACCTCTTTGAATTAGTAATGTGCTTTACACTACCCCACACAAATATACTCTTTGACCTGCATTTAGGTTGTTGGAATCTGGTCACCTTCCAGCAGCAACCTGGCTGAAAATATTCCAGTCAAATAAAATAAAGAGTTAAAGTTTTGATTAATGAATTGCAAATAAGTGATGCAATCCTCAGCAAGGGAAAAATGGTTGTGCACATGCGTGATGTGTTTTGGGGGTTGGTATCCAGGTACTGTCACACCTTTCAGCATGTCCTTTGTCCATATTAAAATCAGGCTGTCTAAGAATAAGATGCTGGATCATGCTGTGTTGATTTCCAAAAACTTACTTTAAAAGCCGCTTTTTGGAAAAAAGTGAAACATATTTCCTAAATGAGGACAACCTGTCAATGTGGTGGTCAATGGGTGGATTTTTTTTCTACCTTTACTTTAAAGATTAAGTTTACTGGGCACGACTCCCTTTGGTTAAATGCTCTGGTCCAATTTTGTCCAGTTAGAATCATTCACACCTGCTCACTGCACCCACAAGCTCCTACTGGGTCAAATACCCCCATCAAGGACAACCTGCCACTGAAAGAGGAGCAGACATTCACTGCAAACCTCCTCTGGCTGCTCTGCTTTATTAGCACAGCAGTCAAAAACAACCAACCACCAAAAGGATCCCACATTCCTGAAATATCTGCTCTGCTATTGCCAAACAAGTATGCAAAGTTTACAGTGGAATACAGTGCACTCTGAAAGATTCAAATCGCCACAGATGTATGGTCATCTGTGTGTGTATGTGAGCATTAGCGGGGGTCAAATATTTAGTCTGAAACATGTCCACATATACAAAAAACACACACGGCCACAGGAGCTTGCTGAAGCCCGACTCCGGGCGATTTGCAGTGTACACACCACTACATGGTTGTGTTTAATTTAAAAGGAGGTACGGGGGAGGGAGGAGAGAAAGAATAGAAACAGAGGGAGGTGGAGGACAGTGAGAGGTGTAAAGCCTGCTGGTGCTCCAGTCAGACCCATTTTCCTAGAGCTGTACGGACAGAAAGTAAACATCAGCATAACAACAACATAACATAACGTAACAGCAGAGGACTGTTATTAAAGTGGTCTACCGGTGCTATTTCTTTTTTCATATTTCTGATAAAAGAAGTAAGTTTTACTTGAATGTCTCTTGAGTCACCGTAAGATCTGCAATAAAACCTGGTTCAAGCTTTTATTAAGAAAACCTCCAAACAATAAGTCTCTCTGTGTGACAAAAGGTCAGACCTGCTGCTGTGATCTGTGGCAAAACTGATGAAAGGAAAAAACTGACTGAGAAGCACTCTCTTCTCTCTTGAATATAATGCATCTAAACAGCACTTTCCTCCTGGTGATCAAAGCACTGAAAAATACATTTTAAAAACTTCCTCCTAGAAATCATGAGTCAGCCTAAAAAAAATCCCACACAAATGTTGCTGTGAGCACTCTCACAACCATTTTCTTTCTACTGTCTATATCCTCATTTTTCCTTTTTTTTTTTTCTTCTTCTGACATCTTGGCATTAGCTGAAATTAACCTGCTACAGCCTAGGAGGGGGTGAGTTTTAAAAACGGTTGGAGTAAAGGGATGCACTACCGTATAACACAAGTCTAGAACATCAGTGACTTAGTAGCTCATCCAACTTATGATCTATCACAATTCCCAGATTACTGAAGTACAGAAACAAAGTGATAAGTTTTCTTGTCATTGGTTAGCTATGCTGAACAAACTTCTTTTCCATATAAAAACCATACCTTTTTGTCTTAGTTTCACCTCTTTGTCAACACCCCACGTGCAGTCCAGTCAATCCCACAGTTTGAGAACCACTGAATTATACCAAGAATTTTAACTCCACTAAAAGAATTCATATTTAGTCATTTGTAATGTTGTGTAAAACGGAACTAAAAGCAGAATAAAAGCCAAAAACATGATTATCAGCACCTACTACTCTAACAGGCCATCATACACAAAAATGCACTCGGACATTACTGCTAGAGAAAGCAACTCAACATGAATTCAATTTTTAATAGTAAGCTGAGGGTGGTAATAAACCTCAGGGAACATGGTATTTTGACATCACTACAGCAAAAGAAAAAAAAAGGTTTAAAACTCAAGAGAAGTTTGTGCTGCTTCTGTGTATTTTTTGCTGAGACATGTAGGACCTGAACTGTCGGCGGGTATTGGCCAAAGTTCAAGCTGGCACATTTTGACTCATCAGCTACAGGAGTGGGAACCCTTGTGACCCCACTAGAGCGTCTACCCACCAAAGTGGCATACACATGGCTGAGCTATATGTTGTTAAGAACAGGTTTAGGATCATGGTCCTCTTTGTGATCTTTTAAACTGTGCTGTGATTGTGAAAGAGGAAGGGAATGCTGCTGAGGAGTTTTCTACTTCAGTGACAAAGCAAATCAAGTTCAGTGAAGGCAGAAGGGTTAAGAAATCAGGTTTTGAAAAAGAGAGGAGGAGTCAGTAAAAGCAGTACAGCAGAGCTTTGCGGGATTTACAAGAGCAAGGTGAGAGAGGACATCCTGGTACAGAGCTGAAATGGGATCTGGAGGTCAATAAAGAACGACTAAGTCCTGAAATATTCAGTTTTATTTAGATAGCGCCAGCAGGTCAATTCAAGTCACTTTATATCTCGAGAGATAGATCTGCTGTAATATTAGAGGGAGAACCCCAAAAATCAAATGATCCCTTATGAGCAAGTACTTGATAGTCTTGGGGAGGAAGAACTCACTTTTAACATGAAGAGGCAACACAGCAGAACCAAGCTCAGGGAAGGCTGACCATATGCTGTGACCAGTTAGAAGTTTAGGGGAAAGAGAAGCAAACAGGACAGATTACTGGAGAGAGTAGAGAAAAGTTAATGATGTGCAACAGTTCTATATAAATAAAGGGAGCACAGAGAGAGGAGGTGAAAAGTTTAGTGCATCATGGAAAGTCCCCCAACAACTTAAGCCTATAGCAGCATGAAAACGGGATGCTTCAGGATCACTTGATCCAGCTCTAATTATAAGCTTTATCGAAAAAGATCAAAAAGGCTTCCACCCATGTGCTTTGTCCTGCAATACTTAACAATGACCACACAATGTCAGGTCTCCACAGGAGTAATGGATTTGCCATTCATGATGAAAATCTCCAGCAGTGTCTGCGTGCAACTCTCAACTTTTTAACTAAAAACAACTTAAAAAAGAAAGACATTGCCTTATGGACAAATCAGTTACTGGTAAACTTCTGCCATGCAATTCAGCAAGTCTGCATATACACTCACTGGCCACTTTATTAGCTACACCTTCCTAGTACCAGGTTGGGGCCCCTTTTGCTTTCAGAACTGCCTTAATTCTTCATGGCATACATATTGATATTACAGCATTACACAGTTGCTGCAGATTTGTCGGCTGAACATCCATGACATGAATCTCCCATTCCACCACATTCCAAAGGTGCTCTACTAGATTGAGACCTGGTGACTGTGGAGGCCTTTTGAGTACAGTGAACTCATTGTCATGTTTGACAAACTGAACTTGTTCACAGCATGTTATTCTGCTGGAAGCCGCTATCAGAAGATGGGTACACTGTGATCATAAAGCGATAAGTATGGTCAGTGACAGTACTCAGGTAGGCTGTGACATTTAAACGACTGGTACTAAGGGGCTCAAAGTGTGCCAAGAAAATATCCCCTAAAACATTACGCCACCAGCAGCCTGAACTATTGATACAAGGCTGGATGGGTCTGTGCTTTCATGTTGTTTAAGCCAAATTCTGACCCTACCATCCAAATAAGTAGCAGAAATAAAGACTCATGAGACCAGACAATGTTTTTTCCCAGTCCAGTTTTGGTGAGCCCATGCTTCAGTTTCCTGTTCTTAGCCGACAGGAGTGGAACCTGGTGTGGTTTTCTGCAGCTGCAGCCTGCTTCAAGGTTCGACATGCTGTGCATTCAGAGTTGCTCTTCTGCATACCTTGGCTGTAACGAGATTTTATTTGAGTTACGGTAGTTGAGCTTGCAGCAGTCTGGTCATTCTTCTCTGACTTCTGAAATCAACACGGCATTTTTGGCAGGGGAAAATCCTAATAGATCAGTAATTTCTGCAGTACTCAGACCAGCTCGTCTGGCACCAACAACCATGACACTTGAGTCATCTTTCTTTGTCATTTGATGCTCAGGTTGAGCTTCAGCAGGTTGTGTTGACCATGTCTACATGCCTAAATGGACTGAGTAGCTGCCATGAGATTAGACATTCAAGTTAGTGAGCAGTAAAATAGGTGTACCTAATAAAGTGGCTGCATACACTCAAGCAGGGGAAAAGAAAAATGTTTTACAAAACTCACTGACATAAATTAATAATATTATTCCCAATAACTGATGATTATTGTGTAAGGCTGATGTCAGGAAATCCCCACACAGGAAATATATAAGATTAATTACCTTGGTAATAAAATCTGCTTTCTTCCAAATGGAAGCTAAACATCACTTGCAGTTTACAGTAGAGTACTCCAGTTAAGAGGACTTTACTGGGCCTTTTGATAGAATTTTCACTTATTTTTATTTTTTTAATTATAAAACCACTCAAGCATATTAAGGAAAAGTAGTTTTATAGATTTATGCTGGCCAGAATGCCACCCACTCCAGAATAATGAGAAACCACATTAATGTACTACAACAGGACCTTGATAGCACAGCTTTCCAGTCAAGCCTTGAAGATCATAAACAAGAAAGACAACCTCTAAAAATACTGTGGCCAAACTAGTCGGCATTGTTCAAAGAATGCTGGAATTGATTCTTACAGACACAAAGGCAAGATAAAGGCCATTCTGTGTGAGCATTATGACTCCGGAAAATACAGTTCAGAGGCACAGTGAGGTAATCTGGACCCATACTGTCTGAGGATCCTTGCTGCCGTGTGTGGTGCATTTGTGTTTGTGTGAGGCTCAGATGAGCCTCTGTGGAGGTCTGTGGATTCACTGTCACAGGCTTGTTAATAACTTATAAGAAAGCCCGCAGGGACCCTGCGGTAATATACACACACACACACACACACACACACACACACACACACAGAGTCAGGAGGTCTGTGTGTGTGAGAGAGGCAGAGACTGTGGTTGAGTACTTAAATGTGCATGGTGGAGTGTGTCCTACTAGCATCTTGTGTTTAGTGGTTTGTGACCATGTGTTTGTCATAAAATGAACCGCTGATGTCAAACTGAACAGTTTCCTCTAACAGTCTGTGCAAACTCTGACTCACTTACACTATGACACACACGTTTCCTCAGTGGGATATAACAGTGTGAGTCAGTGTCAACCAATAACAAGCTCAACCCCAGACTGTTTCTTAAGTGTCAATGATGTGAGGTCTCTCACACACACACACACACACACACACACACGAGCTGCCTCCTTTTAAATACAGGAATATTTCTTATTCTCACAGGACTCTGTTTTTCCATCTCTTGTTCACAACAGGAAGAAGCTTCTCTCTAATGAAGCTCTGACGTAATTACCCTGGAATGTACTGTATCTACAACAGTGTTTATAAGATCAACCAAGAACATAAAAAGTATTAGCAGCAGCATTGATTACTGATTTACTGCTCTCCATGCAACATAAAAATGTTAGGTTTTATTTTTAGTCTTTGTTCTGTCCATTGTCCATCTGTGAAACAAAACCATAAGAGAAATTTCTTAAAAATGAAAATGACCTGATAAACCAGCAGCTGAATGGTGATTTTGACCTGACTATTGCCTAAAGCTGGGCAACAGTGTGTGTAATATTTTCTTCATAGCTCTATTTTCTAGGCTTTTGCTGTCTACAACATCTGTATAAAAGATTATGCCTATTAAACAGAGATCTTGCAACAAGACACAAATAAAGTAAAAATGTCTACATGTTTACAAGTCCCTGCAGTTCAAATACTACGATTCAAAAATTTCCTGTTTATAATAACATAATCAACATCTGAAATCGTTCAGAAGATTCCCGCACATTTCCTAAAGCTGAGTGAACCCTGTGAACACAACAGGAATCCGACTCTGCTTATGTGCAGTGACTGCTTTGTGAGAATCACTGAGCATCTTTATAGACACATGAATCACTCTGTTCATAAACAAACAGCCTGTCTGGTGACAGTAGTGAGCACTACCAGGAAAACACACATATGCAAACAATTCACATGGACACTATAAAAGGAGTGGAACAAGTACAGTGAATTATCCATATCTGAGGTTTTTTGTTCTCATGAGTCAACCTGACCATCACACATCGGATGTTGATACAAACATAACAGTAAAAATATAACCAATGTAAAGCCTAGAACATGGCTGGTATGCCTCCGCCTTAAAATTTGGTCCTATGACTTTGACCCTTGACCCCCAAAATCTCGTAAAGGTTAACAGATGTACTACCCATCATAGGTATTAAACATACAAGGTTTGGAAAAGATCCAGCAAGCAAGTCAACTCCTGTAGTGCTAAATTTTGTAACAGATAGATAGACGGACACATCAACAGCCCGATGCACAGACTTCAAAAATATTATTAATTCTTCTACCCATCATGGCGATTAACCATAAAAGCACTGGCAAGAATCCAGGAGCCCAATCATCTTCTATGGTAGTAATGGGAATTCGCAGACCACCTTCTGTGACCTTGACGTTTAACTTCACGAGCTCTAAAAGGCTCTTAATTCTTCTACCCATCTTACTGATTAACCATACAAGTATTAGCAATAATCCAGAAGCACAGTCAGCTCCTATGCTTGTAATGATATTTTCCATGATGACCCCATGTGAACTTGACCTTTAGGCCCATGACCTCAAAAATATTATGAGTTGAGTATTGAAGAAATAATATTGAAAAATTATGAGTTCTTCTACCCATCCTAGTAATTAAGTATGCAAAATGTGGCTCGGATCCAGCTACCCAGTAAGCTCTTACAATGGTAAGAAGAATTTCGTTAATGACTCTGTGTGACTTCTTTGTGCAAGCAGACCCAGTGACTTCAAAAATGTTATCAGATGTTCTACCCAACATTGGTATTAACCACACAAAGTTTGGTAAAGATCCGGCAAACAAGTCAGCAGGTCTTAAACCTGCATTTTTTTTTCACCACCAGCAGAGGGTGAGTCCTCTGCTTGCACAAAGAAGTCAGATTGTAGAAAAGTTGATGAGAAAAATGAACCCTTACTTACTCAGTAAAACACTTCCCTGATGAGTTTATCGGGGAGCTCAACAGCTAGCTTTAAGTCTTATTTAATATAACGTGATGTGCATTCTACAAACTTTAGTCCCATTTAGAGCTAAATAGACAATAAACACAGTATATTTTAGGCCAGGATTACTTTGTGACTGACAAGTCGGTATTATGTGAACAGGCAGTGTACTTGGTTTCCATAGAGTTCGGTGTATTGTACTAGTATTCCCCAATGAAGTCTCAAGTAGGGGTAGATTACAGGTCAGGTCACCTCACCTCTGATTAGGTGATAAGGGTGCCCCAAAAAAGGGTTTTAGTTTTCAAGACAGTCCTACTGGAGGTAGAACAAAAAATGTCACATTCTCTAAGGTCTCCTGTATATGAACTGAATTATTGTATAAAATATTTTACTGCAAAAGTAGTTAAATTAACAGACCACTCCAGAAATGAATTTTTAAAAAGTTTAAAATAATGCCAAGCCAAATGGGAGATGCTTCACCTGAAATCATGCGATTTCACAATGGAAGATCTGATTCATCTCAAATTAGGTGTGACAATAGATTGTCTGAATGAAGAGCTGGTATATATGAAATGTCATATTTTTAAGTGGGCAAAAACTGGAGCTCCACAGTGTGCAAGCTGTTGATATTTCTTTTTTAATAACCATCTTCTGCTTGTTTTTGGCCCAGCACCTGTTCCCATTATAGCGTGAATGTGCATCTGTTTTTTCCAGTCTCAACTCTTTCTAAATCCATACCCCCAGAATGGTTTTTACTTTTGTAACTTGAGGCACCTGATTGGACTTTGCACGTCTCTGTTTTGAGCCATGAAATGTACCTTTCGGCTGCTCCCTTGTATTCCGCACCAAGGGGTCGCCACAGCGGATTAATCCGCATTGGTAATTTGGCAGAGGTTTTACGCCAGATGCCCTTCCTGACACAACCCTCCATGGTGAAAGGGGCTTGTGTCCCCACCTGGAATCAAACCAGGAACCTTTCGCTCGTAAGGCAAATGCGCAAACCACTACATGAAAAGGTAACTAAATGTTCGCGCATAGAGGAAAAAGGACTGAAGTACCATAGCTTCGACATCTCTGCTTGGTCCCTAGTTACAGGCATCAGTGGCATCTTTCTTTCCAGAAAAGAAGGAAAATTTCAACCCCTGCTTGCTTACAGTAAATGCCACCCACTCCAAAAATATTTCACTGGATTATTCCACATGTGGGGTCCACAGCTACTACAATATCCGGCCTCCCACCAGGAAAAATCTCAGAGAGGAGGGGGGAGAGAAAGCTGAAATAGATCTCTGGATTACTGAAACAGGCTAATGACTGTTTGGGAAAGATGACATACACAATGTGTGGGAAATAAGTGTGTGAAAGAGTCTCATTAAGACAATGAAGCGTAATTTTCCCACCCTGTGGGATCAGAGTACACATGTACACAGAGTGGGTGCAGCAGCTGTGCAAAATCAGGGCAAGGAGTTTTTCAGTGCAAAATAGAATGAGCATACAGAAGGAAGTAGACTTTTTAAACTGAAGTGGGTGTGTCTATGCTATGTTTGGGATTAGTGTACTGACAGCTATTTGACATAAAATTAGTGCAGAGCACATCATTTCAGACCAGAACAGCAGTCCTTCTACCAACACTGTCTGTGTGAAATTGTCTTTTATGTTTCCTAAATTAATCAATTAAAGATGATTATTAAATTATTAATAATTTTTATTTAATAACAGACAGTAAAAAGATATTCCTGTTATGATTACACTTTTCAGAAGTCATCTCTTTGATTCTAATGTTTTTTTTAAAATTGATAAGCATCAGTACTGATGGCGTTATGAATAATTTTCACTGTAACCCATACAGAGTTGAGCTCTCTGTTGCCTGTATGCAAGCAGGTAGGGGCAGCTGTTCCGCTCACAAACTGCAACAACCTGCCATTACTGAAAATGACTGAGAATCAAACTTTAAAATGTTTTGGTTAATCCTGACTAGAGCCAATGCTGAAAACTTAGCCACAAGCGCAACAAGTCCTAAGGTCCCTAGTTTGATTCCAGGTGGGGACATGGACCCCTCTCACCATGGAGGGCTGTGTCAGGAAGGGCATCCAGTGTAGAACCTCTGCCAAATTACCGATGGGGATTACTCAGCTGTGGCAACCCCTTGGGGAGAAGCCGAAGGTACATTTTAACAGCTGCACACTGCAAAACATTGATGTGAAGCTCAAGGCAGAGAAGCTTCACAGAATCCACATACAATTAATGCAAAAGTCCACATAAAACAGCCCACAGTCAAGATACACACTTAGTAAAAACCATACATAAAATAATCTGCAGTGACCAGTTACAGCAACATAAAGTGGCAAAAAAATGCTATGAGGTGGGTTTTCCATGACCTTCACAGAGAATTCCGTTTTCTTTTCAGCAGCTTACGCAGCTCAGTGAATCAACTTAATTTTAAATGTTGTAAACACATACATAAAAACTAAAACAAGCACGAGTAATCTTTGCTTTGTCAACAGTTTCAGGACCTCTGGTGGGCGAGTGCTGTGTATGACGCCTACCACCATCTGTCACAAGCTGCAGCTTAGCCATTTATTTAACAACAAGACATATCACTCAGCGCCACTAAGCTCCAGATGCTTTTGGAGAAAAGAAAAAGAGGAGCCGGTTTATGAGGGTCAAAGAAAGGAAAGGAAAGAATCAGAGTGTCACCAAAGGGCCGGTCTCATTAGCAAAGATGCACAGCTTTTATCCAGGCGGAAGCATTATATTCAGACAACAGACTGCGTTGATCCAAGCAAGTCAGTGGGCTGTTATATGTACACTACTGCTACTACTACTCATAAAACTACTACTGGAAATTCTCTTTTTTCCATGAAAATATAGGAAACGAACAGGACATGCTGACATTGTCAGTGTTAGAAATAATGAGTTTAATGATGAATGTGTTCTTCAAACTTTGCCTTCATCAAAATAAATAAATACATAAATAAAACAAATTTTGCAGCAAATACAGCTTGGCATTCTAGCTGTCAATTTTTCAAGGTAATCTGATGAGATTTCACCACATGCTTCCTGGAGCATCTCCAACAAGATGGATGGGACTGATGGAGACGTCCTCTGTACTATATGGTCAAGCTGCTCCTACAACAGCTCAACAGGGTTCAGATCCAGAGACTGTGCTGGCCATTATAGTCAGAATTCTGGCTGACTGCTTATTCTTTAAGTACTGCGGACACATTTTGGAGGTGTGTTTTGGGTCATTACCCTGTTGCAGGTTGAAACTGGCCCCATTCAAGTGCTGTTCACAGGGTATGGCACGCAAAATCTTGTAATAGCTTTCCTTCCTCAAGGTCCCTTCCACTCTGCACAAATCTCCTATTTTACCACCTCCAAAGCTCCCCCAGATCATCACGCTGCCTCCACCATGCTTGACTGATGGTATTAAGCACCGTTCTTGCATCTTTTCCTTTGTTCTACATCTCACGCTTCTGTTTGATTCAAAGACCTCAAACTTGGACTCATCTGTTAACAACACCTTCTTCCAGTTTTCCAGTGTCCAATGTCTGTGCTCCTTTGCCAATCTCAGTCTTTTCTTTTTTTGGCCTGTCTGAGATACGGCTTTTTCTTAGCAATTCTGCCACAACGTCCAGTATCCTGAGGTCGCCCCTTTACTGCTGATGCTGACACTGGTGTGAGACAGGTACTGTTTAGTGCAGCTGCCAGTTATTGAGCTGTGAGGCATCTCTGTGTTACACTATACACTCTCAGATATTTGTCTTCCTGTAGTTGTGCATCAGGGCCTCCAACCTTTTTTTCTGTCCTTGTTAAAGCCATTTTGTGCTGCTCTCTGAAGGGAGTAGTTAACAGCATGGTGAGAGATTTGAAGTTTCCTCACAATTCTTTGCATTGAATATCCTTTCTTTCTAAGCACAACAACAAACTGATTGGTCTCGAAAGTTCTTTCTTTCTGGTCATTTTGAGCCAGTAAACAAACAAACAACTGCTGATGCTTCAGATACTAAACTAACCTATAGAATGCCATGCTCTTTTTTTGCTCCCTTAGTACAACAGTTCTCAGCTGTGCACCCCATTGTAAAAGATTTTTCTAATAACCCATTAGCTTTATAAAATGATTAACTTGGATTAGCAGCCATACCAGGAGATTGATGCAGAGGAATGGCAGTTGCTGATAATAGGCATCTATGCAAAAACTTAGATCATTCTTTAAAACTGATTAAGTTCAATTCTTTGTGAAATGGAATAAATTCTTGAAAATTTGTTTTTTCTTCGGAAAACTATGAAATTTCCTACTTATTCCAAACTTTTGAGACTTTTGAGCTGTAATGTATGTGTTGGATCTATCTGGTCATTAAAAAATGTACTGATAACAGGTAATATGTAGCATCTTTGGCAGCTCCCTTGTATTTCCCCCAAGGTTTCCACAGCATTGGTGATTTGGCACAGACTTTATACCAGATGCCCTTCCTGATGCAAAGCCCATACTGGGAGGGGCTTGTGCCCCCACCTGAACGCAAACCAGGGACCTTTCACTTCTAACATAAAGGTGCAAAACACTAGACTACAAAGACACTGACAACAGATGCTACATTATTACATGTAAACCATATTTTTATGTCTAAATTTTAAGTTGATGTGTCAGAACCTGCAGTTTCTTTAATGGTCACTTGAGGGTGGCTTCAAAAGCAAGTCAATCATCACGGACATTCATGTCAAAATACCTGACTTAAAAGAAAAAAAATAAAAACTATACTGTCTAGTTCAAAAAAAGTTTTTTCTAAGCTTAGCTGTAGCGGTGAAAAGCTGTAAAGACCAAAATAGTTTTATACATCATATTGTAAACATGCATTTTTCTGGTATATTATGTCATGTCTAGAATAATCCTTTTTCACTGAACAACAAATTTGATATTAGCAAATATTAATTGCTAATAAAACTCATGTCATATGATCATAAGCTCTGGGAAAAGCTGTCAAACAGACGACTGTTTTGCCAACTGCTTCTTCTAAGGTCATGAATCAATTTTGACACCAAACAAAAGTAGGATCTATGAAAGTTACTGTTCAAACACAGACTACACAATAGCACCACAAACGAAAATACAAAACAAATCCTCATTTTCTTTGTTTAGCAGTGTGTGTGAATATCAGAAGATAACAAACAAATCCGAAAGAATTTTAATATTAGACAGAAGAGTGAGCAACTCCAGATTTTTTTGCATTCAGACCAGCTGTTTCTCCCACCCAGCCGGACGTAACATGCAGCCAAATACCCAAAAACAGTCTTAACAACTGCTTCCCCAAATCACTTTGTACCTGCAGGATGAGAATGAAGTAGTCAACCGGCTTGCCCCTTTGGTAGATGTAGTGATGGGGTGAGCGTTTTTCGCTTTCGTTGAACTTGATCTCCTGGATCACATCGGGATGGCGCAGGATTCGCAGCAGCACCTTGTCTGAGATCTGAGATGGGCTGAACAAGCTCACCTCTGCAGGAAGATAAAAAGCAGGAAAAAAATATTTTACATAATTTTCTAGAGTGAAGTAACAGCCACCTTGCTGTTTTTATTTCATTACTGTAGTATATCAGCTGACATCCAACAATGACCAAGGCACTTCTTAAAATAGTACTACAACATGAAATTAATCACAAACAGTGCAGCAACACATTTACACATATGAATCCACAATTTACAGTCCAACAAAACACACTAATCACAGCAAAGGTTACTTAAGAAGAGTTGAAATTGTATCTTATAGTTCATGTTTTAAACGGACAGGCCACAAACTAGTATCTGTTAAAGGATCCAAATGTGTTCAGATGGAAATCAACAATTCTGAAACAAAGATTGAAATTGCAAGACAAGCATCCCCCTTATTGTGGGTCTATCTTTCTGTACTGTGGTGCCTGTGCAGAGCTGTTAATGTTTATGCAGTAACGTTCAGGTAACAAATTAACTGGAAATGCTTAAAGATAATGGAGTTTTTTCTTGGTTCATGATTAATCATCTAAGCATGCCTTTAGTAAAAATATTTTATTCACATTTTTAAATTCTTTCTCTCTAAAAAAATAAAATAAAGATGCGAACCAAAATCATGGCCCACAAACTGAGGTATGAAATGAACTGAAATTTTAGAGAACTGTTATACCAACAGTATGTTTTTTAATACTATTTTAAAATAAATGTAACGGTGAAGCATTTGCATTAGTTACTGCAACAATATACCCCAACTAAGAAAATAGCATCTCAATAAAAGTAACACATATAAAAGAGATGTTTTTTAATGTGTGCTGTCAATATTTATAAAAAAAATTAGGGAAGAAAAATGAACTGTCGAAATGTATTTGGTTTACACATGGATTTCTCAACTGCTGTGGGCCAGGCTGTTGCAATCAGAGCTCAGCCATAAGCGTGTTGGTCCCCACCCAAACTGGGAACAAAGAAACTGTGCACCCTGCAAACAAAGTCCTGGGCAATGCACAGTGAGAGGTGAGGCATATATTGCCAATGCTGGAATTCATCATCTAAAGGGCAAACAAAATCTTTTCATTCTGGTCTGCATAACAAGTCAAAAAGTTCACCTGCTTTACTAAGAAAAATAAATGCGTTTCCGCTGTGGTTCAGATGCAAAGCTGGAGCCTACTGATTTTATATTTTTGTGTCATTGGGTTTTATACAGCTATAAAAACACTCAACAGACTGGTTAAACTAACAACTGTAATTCCTCAAACATATTCATTTCATAACATGGATAGCATTATGGTGTAATAATGCACCTGTATTTCCTAATTTTTCTAGCCTGAAATATATGTGTCAAAGTTCAGTCATACTGCAGGAATGAGATATCAGCGATCAGTGGAAGCATTATCAATGTGAGTAGAACAAAAACAAGCAAAAATGGAAACTTAACACATCGGTGATGTAAAAGTTAAAAATGAAAAAACCGATCCCTGCGTGCTGACTCAAAAAAACATTAGGCAAGCATCCTGCAGAGACAGTAGACACAAACTAAAGTGTGTGAGAGGAGAGAAAGTGCTATGTCATTCTAGCTAGCATATCAGCTAGCACACACACTGCAGACAGACAGATTGCAGCACGTTCTCAAGAAATGTGTAACAGCGGTGGCATTACATGCAGCTGGTCAGAGCCTGCAGTGGGCACAGGCAGAAATGCTGCTTGGGTCTTAAATAGATCCTACAAGTAAATAAATAGTGTAAACCTCCTCTCTGCATGCACAGACTTGTCTTTCCTATCAAATGGCAACATGACAAAGCCCTTCATTTGCTGACATCCCAAATGAGTTTTTCCTGCAGAGGAATTTTTGGCATTTCCCCAAAGAAGTTTTAGCCAGACTCAAAGGAAACTCACCAGTACTGAAGTGAAACTGGGATTTCATTTACTTAAGCATGACAGTCATTTTTGTGTATTAAATGTCCAGAATTATCACTGTGGATCATGCATAGAATTCTGTCACACAGATACTGTAGGCAGACAGATTCTGTTTACATGGTTAACCTCCAAGAGGCTCATTTGGAAACAGAAAAAAAAGAAATCTGTTCATATTAGAGGTCATGTTAATCAAAGGTTCATATCTTTGATAAGGATTAGAAAATTCAGATGGCTGTCAGTTGTTTTTACACATTACAACATAGATGGTGGATCTACATTAACATTAATTAATTCACATCCAACACTGTAAAGAACAGTGCTGGCAGCAGAGGGAGGGTTCAGCCTTCAGAATAAAATAAAACTGGATATGAAAAATTGTGTGTCTGGAGGATGAAATATCACCTCTGCAGCAAGCTCCCTTGATGCATTTGATTAAGCTCAAATGAGCACTCAGGTTAAGTCCAATTATTGCCCATTTGCCTGTTCAGTCAGGATGATTTTAAGTGGCTTAGAAGACTCAGGGTGGCTTAGACCCTCTGCTATGCATCTCCTTCTTGCAATGGTAAGCAACCGCACGGTTTGTTTAACTTTTCTTTCTCATAAATGCATACTCCAATGGATTACTATGAAATATGCCTAGTTATCATGAAAATGTTTAATTGGCAGGTAAAATCACATGAAGTTGGAATTCTTACAGGCCTATCTGTCAAAATGACAGAAAACAATAGCGTCTAATGCAACTTCTGACTAACAGTTTCGAAATGAGCTACTGGGCTACTGCGATAACTGACTATGAATGTATGTCAGTTTATGCTTCCTCAGTCCATTTCTCACCTGTAGCCAGGAAGCGATGAGCGGCCAACAGCAGCTGAGGAGACACCTTCACTTTGGATTCACTCTCATGTTTGAAGGCAGAGAAGTCTCTCTTGTTCTTATTGGGTGCCACCTTTTTCCTGGTGCGGTTATCAGCTAAGAATTGGTGACAAAAGAAGAAGCACATATTTATTAACAAAATAACATTGAAGCAATGCCACACAGCAATTTTTCTAAATCTGATAAACTTAAACCAATAGAAACCTGACACACTTTACATTTTTCTCAAGCATTGCACAGTAATACTTATAAATAATATTAGATTTTTAAAGTCTTATTTTTACTGAGATACAATGTGATGAACAAAAGCAAAATCAAACTCACTGTAAAGGTCTGATTCATCCAGAATCTCTGACTTAATAATCTCTTCGATGACGTCTTCAAGGGTAACCAACCCCAACACTTCGTAGAATGGATCTCCCTCCCCCTCGTTGTTCACCTTCTGGACAATAGCCAGGTGGGATTTTCCTAAATCAGACAAAAAGACTTGTTGAATAGATTATCAGCGGATCAGCCCATCCATTCTGCACAGCACTGCAATTAAGCCAATAAGGAGTAGAGTTGCAAAAATAGGGATGAAAGATTTTCCCTCATTATTCTTCTAGATGTCATTATCTAGGTAATGTGTAATCTAAAAAACAGAGAAGCAAAGGAGTTAATATGAAGCTGGAAAATTATATAAGCAACCAGACTGTTCTTATCTACCATCCTCATATCTGCCAAGTTGGGTTGAAGATGCAACTGCTGGTGGAAGTAATTCATTATCAAAGTATATGCTACATCAACTCAAATCAGACTTGCAGGAGTTTCCATTTATTTCATTGTAATTCTATTATTTCTTGTTCCATTTTACTTTTTGGTTCAATTTGGACACTGCAGCAAATCAGTGGGCAATACTGTTATATATTGTATTATAGTGTATTATATTTCCTCCATCAATTTCCTCCTACAGTACCCGCATTATCGGTTTGTAAAGGATGCAATTTTGTAGAGCAACAAAAACAGAGACTTGTCTGCATTTCTTAAATGATTCGGCAAGAAAAAAAAATCTACAAAAAATTACATGCTGCTTTCAAAATTCTGGAAAATGTTTTGTAAATGTTATATCAGTCTGTAGAATCTGACCTCAGTGATACCATATATTTGGTGAACCATTTTTACGAAAAACAATAAAATATCGCTATTAATATTCCATCATTAATGCTGTGCTACGTGGCAGCCTGTTACAGCAGGTTTAATGACTTACTTACTCTAAAGTTTTTTTTTGTTGCTCATTGTGATTAATACAAATGTGAAATGGTTACTTTTTGTTCTTAGAAGTCTTGTAAAGTCACGTTTTATGAGTGTGCTCTTGATTTTTTTTTTTTAAATCTTGGAGGAGCTACTGTGGAAATGACAGGGTTTCAAGTGCTGAAGCTGTTGCAATCATGGTGTTGGATGTAAGGTATTTCGACAAAAAGATGGCTGAGCTCAGTGAGCCTATTAAGACTAGAGGGAACACAGAGAGTGTAGTTTGATCTGCTTCATGGTGCTTTGCAGTGTGGAGCGAGAAGCTGGCACATATGCTCTTGCCAGACCAGAGTGTGACGGTGCCTGGCTTCAGAACTTTTTGGGTGGACAGGGATGTTAATCTAAGCTGTAGGAGGAGATGTGGAGTGATTTCACTAGTTGTGATTAAAATGGGGTAATCCTGGACATGTTGCTACAGTGGAGCATTTCTGCGGCCTGAATATTTAACTGATAGCTGTGGAATGTGTCCATATCACTTGCTGAGGTAATTCGTCATTGCTTTTGCAGTTTGAATCAACACGCTATTTGGATTCCTCCATTAGCCGATGCAGAGATCATGCAAGATGTGGACAGATGTGGCAGGTCTTTGCCATCTCATACCACAGTGCCTGAGGAGCTTGTCACTGTTTTTGTATTGCCACTATAACACAGTAATTTTCCAATTTTTGGGGAAAAATAAAATATATCATATCTTAAAGCTTTGAAAATACAGCTATAGATACATTAACATAGTTGCAGCGTCTCTAGAGTAAAAAATGAGCTCTTTTACCAATAACATCACTGGTTCAGCATATCACTGTATGGTCAGTACCACAATTATTTTTTATCCAAATTCTTTTCTATTTGTGATCCTGTGAGGTTTAGTTCTTTATGTAGATGGATTTTTAAAAGGTGAAGCATGGCTGTCAGATCTGGCTGAAGATAAATTGCTCTCCAATGACATCATTTAATCGCTTCTTCTTCTTCTTCTTCTTCTTTTAATATCGCAGTTATGTCAGAGTTATGTCATGCTCATGTTTTCATGTTACTACACTGACATACCAGATTCAGTTCAGCTATTTAAATGCTGTTTCAGCTTTACTTGACCTGTTTATTCAAAATAAAGCACCACAGAATATGATTAGCTCCAATGTGCATACATCAAAAGTTCATACTCTATTCCATGATTGTATCATGTAAAATATCAGGGTTTCATTTTTTTATGCGTAGTTATTGCTGGAAAAAAATCTGTTCATCATACATGTGTCATGCCACTTTCTCTGTGGTTCAGATTTTTACACTGCAACATACGAACCCACAGACTCCCTCGAACATGAAAAACAATCATATCAGGGTGTATTCCTTATCTGATAACAGCTTTGTTCTAACATTAACTCATCTACCTATGCCTTCTGCTTGCACCACAAATAGCCTGTTAATGTGTACAGGTCATTACAGTTGGGGTTAGGTCTGGACTTTGGCCACAAGTATTATTGTACAGCACAAAAAAAAACATGTTCCCTGCTTAACTCTTAAATGAAAAACTTGTCAAAGTGCAGATGGCATCTGTAAGTAGCAGTTGGCTTTGGGAATGCTCTAAATTATGCATGACCCTGACAGAGTGAAGCAACAGAGAATAATAGGGGGTGGTCCCCAAGTGGGCTAATTCTTTCCAACATACACAGAAGGAGGAAAAAGTCTGTGAGCCCTTTGCAATTTATAGGATTTCTGCATTGATTACTCACAAAATGTGGTCTGAGCTTCATTTCCACAAACAAAGTCTGACTAAACTTAATAACACACAAAAAGTTAGACTTTTCTTGTCATTATTTAACACGGTGAGCAATCAATCACTGTAGAGGCTGGAAAAAAGTAAGCACGTTATTGACTTTGTGTAGTCAGACATTCAAATTAAAGAGATGAAACTGTAAGTGTGAGATGTAGAGGTGACCCTTCCTTCAAATGAATAAAATCGCTTTAAAGTCTGATTCCTGACAAAATTTAACATTCTCAAGAAAGACCAGCTGGTATACACATGCTTCAATGACACCAACTTCAACAGGACATTCAAAGAAGCTGTACAGAAATGCACAATTCTGGAAACGGCTGAAAATGTATTTTTTTCAAAAGCGATGGTTCATGAGTTCACAGTAGGAATAACTATAAATGAAGCCCTGAGAAGCTCACACTAAACACCTGAAGAACTTCAACTTCCTCAAATCTGTCGTCATGTGTCTGTTACAAGAAAAATACTGAACTAGGATGGTTTAAGTGGAAGGAAACCACAGCACCACTGAAGGGTTTTTTTAAACCAACAATCAAGCCATTTCACTGCTGTGATACAGCAGGTAGTGGTGGAGAAAGCATCAAGATTTGGAACCGTTTTTCTACCACAAAGACTGGACACCTTGCAGTCAATGGGGGAACAATAAATTGAAAATTATATGCAGAAATTTTACAAGAGAATATCAGGACAGCAGTCCATGACCTGAAGCCACGACTTTGGAGAAGCTGAGTGATGCTTCAAGACTAAAAAACACACAAGTAAACCAATAACTGAATGAAAAAAAATGATTATATGGCCTTTAAACTCATAACTTTACTCAGCTGAGATGCTGTGCCCTGAGCTGGAGAGGAATGTTCAATCAAAACATCACATAAATATTGATGAAACAATATTTAGGGTGGAATTTCTCCTCTCTGTTGCACAAGTCTAATAAGCAGCTATAGGAAAGGCTTCACGGAGCTTGCTGCTGGTAAAAGAGGTTTGACACATTACTAAATTCAAGACTTCACATATTTTTCCAACCTGCGCTGCAATTTAAAACCCTCTGAATTGTGTGTCATTAGTTTCTTGCAATTACACATATGAGGATACACATGCAAATCACTAGTTTACTTCTTTCTGCCTCACAGTCATGAACACACACGCCATTAAGAGATTAGATTTGAACAGCAGGATAACTGAGATGATCTGAGTCCTAAATATAGGACGAGCTATCTTTATGGTCAGTTAAATAACATCTGAATAACCATTCGCTATGCTACAAATATAGTTTTCAGTTATAGTTTCCACAAAAATCCAGCTGTTGTGGTGTGATAAAGGATAAAACACAGGAGAAAAGAGAGAGTGTGAGAAACCACAAAGGTCCATCAGTTGCCTTTGTCACAGAAGCAGCAGATGAATGGGATTTACAAAGAGCTCATATGACCAACATTTAAATGAAGACCAAAGGTGCCGCATCTTTTTCTTTGTGCGAGCATGTCCTTGATGTTTGTTCTGGTAAAATGGATGCCGCTGGCACAGTGACACACACTTCACACATTCTCAGCTTTGCCCTTGCTCAGTTTTACTACATGATCAGAGTAAAGGGAGGAGCCCCTCCCACTAGGCTGGATTTAAGATGAGTCTCTATGATATGAAGACATCACAAGTTGGGGTGGGTGAATTACGTACTGTTTTTTCAGTTTGGATACTCAAGGGATATCTGAACATTCAGTGTTGAATGTCAACTTCCAAACAGTCCAAGCAGTTCTTATCTTGGCATGAAGACTGATGTTATTATATTCATTTTAAGCCTTTAGCCAGCGCAACAGCTTATAAATTCTTTTTTTTTCTCCACACTTTCTTTTCAAATACCTTATGCCAACTGGAAATGAGTGAAAATAAAAAGAAGTTAAGTTCAAAGGAAAAGAAACAACCTAACAAACATGTTCTCATAAAATCAGTTCAGTCAACTAACTAATGTACTGACTCTTTCAGTCTCACAGGGTAAATTACCGCTGATTTGAAAAAAAATATTCTGCTTGAGTAGGACAATGCCGCAGTAGGCGGAAAGGGAACTTGGGTTTCAGCAAGTTGCTTGAGGACACTTCACAATGAGGACAGAAAAAAAAGGTGGCAATCACACCATCTCCTCTGAGCTCTGCATGGTATTAAAGCTGCAGCAAGAACTTTGAGTTCGAAAATTAGTTATAGGTTCGGCCAAAGTCTCAAACATTTCAGATTTACAAGCCCCAAATGGTTTTCATACACATAACATATGACCATAACATACGTCATAAATGTGGCTAACTTTACTGGCTAAAACCACTGAATAAAGCCTACCAGGCACTTTGTACTGACACCATGTTGTTAAAAATAACTGGAGAAGGGAGACCCCCACTGCCCGTTACTCCATTACCATTAAATGCAGTGTTGTACTGGAGATGTCCTGAGTTACTCCTAAACCTCAGCATCATGGTGAATGTAGGCATATTTTTAAATGAAATTTATTGTATCTGGATAACTCCTTCAGATGTGCCATCTCGTTTTTAAGGGGTCCAAAAACATACGTGTATTTGTTCAAATTTCACAGGCCAATTGCTGAACACACCAGTCCTCCCACTGTAAGGAAGTGAGAAAACCAAAAGTTATTTGGACCCACCAAACTTTTTAAAGTTTAGTCACTGGTGGCTATTACTTTGACCAATTACAATGATGAACTGTAGTAACTTAAATGTCTCTTAAAGACGAGCTTTGTCTGTTTATTAACAGTATTTTTATCAGAATAAGAAAATAACAGTGTCAGAAGAAAAACAAAGATAAGCTATCACTACATGCCATTTCTAGTCCCGTATTTTTCTTTTTGGACTCCACTCTTGATTGACTGAGTACGTTTCACAGTTCAGCATAAAATGTACATAGCTTATGGTGGGCCTTGGTGGTGTAACCATTCTCGATACCCTGCTGCTGAGCCTACTTTCTTCTGACTGGCTGCCCCTCGTAAACAGGGCATTTAAACAGGAGGCAGGTGGGGCTCTTGTCCAGACCTGTATGACTTAGATGAACATGCATGTATTATGTCTCTCTATGATATCATAGAGAGACAAGAAGAAGAAAAAATTGCTGGTAATGGAGAGTTTAGGTCAACTGCCAACAATATGCATTCAATAGTTGATCACTGTTTTTTCCACAGGTGGTCACTATAACAAAGAATTCATAGACAATGTGTAATGGAAAACGCACTCTGAGTGTGTGTGTGTGTGTGTGTGTGTGTGTGTGTGTGTGTGTGTGTGTGTGTGTGTGTTTATGTGTGTCCTCACTCTGTAGTGCTGAGTCGATATTTCAAAGGAAGTA
>VUQH01007548.1:3209-19683 GCA_015106775.1 Etroplus canarensis
CAGAGACTCGCACCAGTGGCCTCCAGCAGGCCACTGGTGTGAATGTCTCTGACCAAACAATCAGAAATAGACATGAGGGTGGCCTGAGGGCCCGACGTCCTCTAATGGGCCCTGTGCTCACTGCCCACTGCACCGTGGAGCTCAGTTGGCATTTGCCATAGAATACCAGAATTGGCCGGTCTGCACAAATGCCCTGTGCTTTTCAGAGATGAGAGCAGGTTCACCCTGAGCACATGTGACAGATCTGTAAGATTGTTCAGCATGACTGGTTTGGTGGTGGATCAGTGATGGTTTGGGATGGCCTAAAAATATCTATTGTAGATGAACAATATCTGAAAGTCATGTGCTTAAGAAGTTTGAAAAAAAAATCAGCAAGTACCTGAGAGATTTATCTTGCTTTTTAGTTGATCCATCTACTGTCCATCAGAGCCTCATTAGAAATGGTCTCAGTGGAAGGGTGACCGTTAAGAAGCCATTCATGAAGAAGGAAAACAGGGAGAAAAGGCTGAGGTATGCCAAATTAAACAAGAACTGGACTGAAAGGAGCAGCAGGTCTTATGGAGTGTTGAATTTGAAATTTTTGTTTCAGATTGTCATCAGTATGTTAGGAGGAGGTCAGGAGAGAGGTACAACAGCGACTGTCTACAGCCATCTATAAAACATGGTTGAGGCTCTTTCTTGATTTGAGGCTGCCAGCGATGTTGAGGCTCTTGTCAGAATTGAGGCATCATGAACGCAGAAAAGTGAGATTTTGATCCACCATGCCATACCACTTGAAGAGCATTCTCTGCATGATAATGATCCAAACATACTGCCAATGTGGTGTAAGCCTACCTGGTGAGAAACACCCGCAATGAAACACTATCAGTGATAGATTGGCCTCCCCAGAGCCCAGACCTTAACATTATTGAAGCAATGCAGGATCATCTTGACAGAGAATGGAACAGAAAGCAGCCAACATCTAAAGAGATCTGGAATGTCTTTCAAGGCACCTGGAGAACTATTGCTGAATACCACTGAAAGAGATGATAAGAACATTTGTCTATTAGTACAAACACGCTTCATATACTGTATTTCCATTTATGTTTGCACACATTTTAATAAGTTGTTGCAACTATTTACCATTTCCCTGCCAGAGCCTAAAGAAATGAGGGGTGGCTCAAGACTTTTTCACAGTATTGTAAAATAGAGCACTTTTCTCTTGAAAAAAAGTCACAGAGGTCTTATATAGTAGATAGTGAAGAGCATTGCTATGGATAATATACTTACTCAGTATACTGCTTTTTTGTAATGCCATTCATGTTAAATTTGCTTAACCTTTTGAAGATAACACTTAATAAAATTAAAGATTATTTTCTTTTGAGGCACATCTTTGTTTTCTCAGACACAGACCTGCTGCAAGACCTATCCCAAGGCTCCATAGCCCAAAGCAAAATGGAGTCCCTGATTGCACAGCAGAGGAAGGATATTGATCATGCCTTGACGTGTGAGTGTACAACCACCTAGTCTGACATGCACACGCACACACAAACACACACACACACACACACACACACACACACACACACACACACACACACACACACACAATATAATCTCAGTCTAAAGCATATAGCCTCTCCTACTTCTCTGACACGATGTAGCTTACACTCCCTAATTATCTAATCTCATATGCCATTAGACTGAAGCCTGTGGTGGTCCTTGGAGATTGTCTGAGTTTTAATTAGGAATGCAAATGTTGCTCTGTGCTGGTTATTCACAGTCTTCTGCAGCTTTCCTTGTATATTTCAAACAAGCCTTTAGTATTTCTGCTTTGTATTTTATACATTCTCTGGAAGTGATCAATGGCAGAAGTAAATCATGCTCTATTTTATGCAGATGTTGCTCTTTTTAATCTGCTGCCAATGCATTTCTGCTCAGTTGGATTCTATATATTGCATTTTCCTCTATTAGTCAGAGTGTTATTCTGTGCCCATGAGTTGCACTCATTAGCTCAGTCCCTCTTATTTTGTTTAGTGCTCTTTATGTCTCTGCTCTGGCTTATGATCATCAGGCAGGTGGAGTCTGTAGGTTGGGGGAAATGTAAACTAGCTTCTCTAATTAAGCTGCTATCGATCAGCCATTGTCCATGGTTTTGCCAGTGCTGATGCTTTCTAATAGGACTGGTAATTAATGGTGGGTACGTATTGAGTGCTATGACTCAGTTGAGTCGATGATCTCATTTCAGTGTCTCTACTTAGACACGTATAGACAAATGCTCACTCAGAAACACACTTACACCTCCACAGCCTTTAACGTCTGTTGTGGAGCACACAGTCGTAGGACACCTGAATGACATTTTGGCCTCGTCCTTCACTTTTTTCCAAGTAAATATTTCACATTTGTTTGGAGCTGATTTGCCACATCTAAGCAGATTTTATTCTTTATCAGCTGGGTGTTAATTATTTCTGTCGGGCAATAATTAGTGAGCAAGGAAGAAATCAAAGCTCAAATGAAGGAATTCGAACTGCCAACAGCCAAACAAATCTTCAAGCCAGCAGCAGTTAAATAAAATGAGCAATGTACATGCATAAACAGAAATTAATATTCAAGAGCACATTTCTTCAAAGGGAGCAGTTGATGAGGAGGATTGCTCAGTTTAAACAATCAAATATAATTGTTGCAAAAAGAGATCAAGAAACACTTTTCAACTGATTTTGTGTGTTTTTGTGTACAGTCCCCAAAGTTTTGGCAGTTGTGTATTCCACATGTTCATCATACCCAGAGGAGAATGAGGATGTGGTTATTAAAGCACTGCAGCAAGCCCAGGCCCAGTCAGACCAGGAGGGGGAACCTAAACAAGCAAACTTGAGGTCAGTCTCACATTCTCTGAATTCCAGTGTGCTTTCTTCTTCTGTCTCTATTGTTGTCTTTCTTTGTCTGTTTGCCTTGCTGTCTGTCTGTCTGTCAGTCAGCCTCTTTAGACAGGCTTCTGTCAAAGCCCAAGCACACCTGAGGCAGGAACAGAAGGCAATTCAATGGAAATGTAATCAAAGGTGCCATTTCATGTCTAAATGCTGTGTAAAGGCCAAAGAACAGGCTGACTGAAATGATTTTCAGTCAGCTTGCCTTCCTGTTTTCTTTTCTTTGTATGTTTGTAGGGTTAAGGACTAAAGTTTGGTTGAAGTTTTCCGTTTTTGTGACTTGAATGAATCAAGAGTGAATCCTCTTTGCTGCAAGCTGGCCTGGTCTGCTAACAATGCCTCAGGCTGGTATAAATATAACACAAGTAATACTACTGGTATAGATCACACCGGTTTTACCTAGACACCTGGTTCTTGTTTGCATTGTGTACACATTTCAAACAATGAAATAACTGAAAAAAATCTGCAGAAATATTGATCATTGAGAATGTGTTTATGTCATTAAGAAGCCACAGGAACCAGCTTCCAGTGGTCACTTTAAATGATTTTGACATTTTAAATTTGAATTTTTTTTTTTGTTTTAGACCATTTGACAAACATTCTCCATTTAAAGACATGAGTTCAATCTCTTGGAACATGCATTGGACATTTTCACATTTAAATTAATAATTGAATTTTATTAATGTTTAAGACTAAACAGTTTATACAATACATCCAAGTATTATTAATAACAATAACCATAAGTTGTAGCCTTAATATGTTTTCTTACTCTTACTGCTAATATTTGAAAAGTGTATTTTACTGTTGTTGCTATGTATGTGTGTTTCATCCAGGCTAGGCCCTTGCCCCTTCAGTTCCTCTGATCATGCAGAGGCTATAGAAGGAACAGAAAATGTCTTTAAATTAGAGGCCTCAGAGCACACCAATGGCTGCTTTTTGGCTGTTCTTAGTAGAGAGGTAAGCACCACCTAAACTGAAACCATGTGAGCAAAGGAATTCACTAATAAACCGTGATATACACAGCCCTAACAGTCACTTTATTATATAACTTGACTTCATACTGACCTCAGGACCTTAGTTTAATAATTAGTTAAGAAGAGTTGTGACCTCAAGACATTAAAGAATAATGTAGGATTTCAGGTGAATTGTACACATATAAAACACTTCCCATCACTGAGCAGCACGAGTGCTCGTGCTCCTTGATGAAGCCAATTTGAAATCTTACTAACATGCTGCATCCAAACTGTAAAAAGAAACATCTCACTTGAAATACAACTCAACACTTTATGGTGTTATTTATATTTTACTTCTTACATATAATCAGTAATAACTAAGCTCCATGAAAATGAAATTCCACCAAGCCACTGCTGCGACTACTTTTAGGCAGTGGTGCCAAAGGGATAAGTAGGAACAAATTTAGCTAATTTACCATCAAGCCCTGGCAAGCTGTCTGATCTCAAGTGACAGGAAAGTTCCATCATTAGCTCTGAACCTGACCATTATCTCCACCAGTATGATACCATGGTGTTATTTTGCTGACTTTTGTAAGAATGCCTGACAATTTGTTCAGCTTTCAAAATGCTGTGTATAGACAGAGGTGATCCCTTATTTATGCGTGCAGAGAAACATTCTTGTTTTCCTTCCCATGAGTTTTTAAAACCCATCATGTGGTGGATTCTCTCATACAGCAGATAGACACAGACAACAGCGAAATAAGCTTAATTGGTGAAGCTTATTAGTGTGGGAATTGTGATGAAGTAGGTATACTTTGCTGGCTGCTGTCAAAAACAAGCAACTACTGGGAAACTGAAGTATGAACCCTTTGAGTTATTATTATATGTGAAGGTACACAGGGACAATGCAACAGCAGTTGAGACTGGGTGAAAATGAGCATTGCTGACTGTGACAGGCACTTGGTGAACCCCTTGAGAAATGAAATAGAAGGGAAGAAAGGAGGTCAGGGTGCTAAAGGAAATACAAATGTTGGCTCACAGATACAGGGATATTTACCTGTTCTAATCAGCAGATTTAGGTGAAGATAAAGAACACTGTCTGAGCCTGCTTTAAGAACACAAACACATTAGTTTGAACCTGAGAGGACATGAGGAGTGAGAGAGGCTAAAGTTAGCTTGAGAGCAGGCTATTAGAATCAAGTCTCGGATTTTTGAAGCCCAAAGGAGAAAAAACGGAGGGAAATGGATTTGGGCTTGTTGCAGCAGTTTCAACAATGTGTTTGAATAAACCTTTGAAAATTTCTGGACTCTTCTATGAACACTGGCAATTCAGATGCACTTTCTCTGTAATTCTAGTGTAGTTTCCAGTTACAAGCTTTCATTGCTTAATAAAGTCTCTTCCTCAAACTCATCCACCCTTCAATCCACTTTTTTCTTCCTCTCTTTTCCTGCTCCGGTGTCCTCCTCACCCACTTTTAGTTGGGTAGGTGGATCTTAGGAGAGACTCTCTTACGTAGCTCTGCCCAAATTGGATGCAGGTGGACTGTGTTGCAGAGGGTCTTTGGGGTTTGTAAAGGTGCATCAGCGAATCTCATTAAGTTTTTGTGACTGGTCTTCCCCATGTCCTCATAATTCACAACATAGCCTTGTTTATGACGTTCTCTCCACATTATGAAATCTGCTTTTATGCTTTTGATGCCAGTGTGAGGTTATTAAGCCATCCTACCCCCACCGGGTGTGACAGAGCTCCCTTGCACTGTTTCTCTCTGACCATCCATCATGTTTTATACCTCCACAGATAGGAATGAAAAGATAATCAAAGTGCTGTAATGGAGCCTCAAACATGATTTTTTTCCTCCGTACCTGTAATAAACTCAGCTAATCAAAAGTTATTGTGGCACACTGAAAAGCATAATAAAAATAGCAATTATATAAGTGTTTGAATTCTGTCTGGCATATATTGGCTGTCATAGCAGTGCCCAGTGAGGTTCTTTATGAGCAGGAACAGCTGGGGACAATAAAGGCATTCAAGTGACGTGTTTCTGGCCTAATTTTCCAAGGAAATGAAGCACATCACAGGTGGACTATTCTCTTAAAAACTACTACTGCTAAAGTATTAATTTGGAGAATATGAAGAGAAGAATCACAGCCCTATACATTTTACTTTGTCTGTTTCTTCTTTGTTTAGAGGGAGTTTCATAAATTTTGATGTTGTTACCAAGATATATTAGATGTAATGATTTTGGACATAAAAGTTAACAAAAAATGGATTCCGATCCAGGAATTGCTGTGGCAGCTAAGTTTGGCTGAGGGTAGATTTACAGAGTATGGCATATTTGGTTAGTAGAGATGGGGGGGATGTGAGATTTACAGAGGTGAGGGAGAAGAAAAGGAGGCATGGGAGAGTGTCTGTTGAATAATTCAGCGCCCCCTGTCTGTATGAGTTAGCATCAGTTAAGTTCAGGGCGTCCACCAAAGACTGCATCACAGAGGTGCTTCTAAAAAATGTTTACCTGTCTACGTTCTAGTTGATCAAGGCACACGAGGTCACGAACATGCAGAATTCACACTGCATGTATGCACACATACTTGTAAACATAGAATTATGGACAACTTGTACTCATGCTTAAATGCATTTGCATTAAAGTACAAGCAAGCACTGAAAAAACAAAATAACACAAAGACTCACGCAGGCTGCATGTCCCTGTAGTGTACACTGTGCTTGTGAATAATTCAGGCATTGAGGAGAGCTGTGGGCTGCTGCTGAGACAGCAGGTGACCCTGCAGCCAGCAGCAAGGACATGGTGGCTTCTTCTCTTCTCCTCTCCTCTCCTCTCCTCTCCTCTCCTCTCCTCTCCTCTACTGTCCTCTCCTCTCAGCATTAGATATGCTATTAGCTATGGTCCAAACCATCCATAAAAGGTATTTCTGTTTTGGTAAACACATTTATTTTTAGTACAACCATTAAATACCTTAAAAGAAGTGCCATTACATCCTGAAGTGGTACTACATGGGGCATTCAAAACAACATGTCAGCAGAAATTACTTTCCTTGATACTCACTTAGAAGAACAATGTGCAATATTCCTTACCTTTGACCTGCAAGTTTTTGGGTAGGTATGTCTGTTAGTAAGGTAGCTGTGAGGATGGATGTATTCGTTTCATTCACCAATGAGCTTTCAAATAATTGTTTATGTCTACCTACTTTGTCATTTCTCAAAAGCATGAGCCAGCAGTCAAAGAGGCACCACAAGAGGTAATTGCCAGAGCAAATGCAAAACGCATACTGGACAAACTTGGTTCCAACCGCCATCTCAGAAAGGACCACAATGGGTATGCCAACAGGATGAAAAAAGTGGCCAATGCCCACACCACCCAGTCCCACCTCTCTCTCAGCATTCAACCCGAACACCTCCAGACCAAGAGCACTAACAGCGCTGTATCGTGCAGACATCAGGATTTTACTAAAATGCAGCAGTTATCACAAGGTGGGCATGAGCACAACTCAGCTCAAGTGAGCTCTATGTGCAGAATTGAATTGGAGAGAAAAGATAGATATCACTTTTATGTTTCCATTAGAAACTAAGCTAATGACATCTAACTTAGCATAGGAATTGGAAGTGAGTGAACTTGTTTACCTCTCTACAGGTTAAAAAAACAGCCTATGTACATGTCTAAATCTCACTGAGTACATCATATCGTGCATGCTGAAGACATAAAAACTGGACTTTATTCAGTTGGAGAGTCAAGCTGGGTGTTTCCTACAGTTTTCAGTCTGCACTAAGATAGGCACTGTAGCTTGACATTTTAATAGATTTTGTATAACAGCAATAAAGTTCAGTTTGAATAGTGGGAGTTCAGCATGTTAGATATTGTTCAGTTTTGCCCTATCTCATATTTTCAACAATTTCTACACTTTAGTGTAAAAAGCTAATCCTTTTTGTCTGATCTCATTGTTCTTGTTCTCTAGAAAAATCCAAATCACTGCGCTTTCAAGCTGTAAAGAGCACTGAGCCAAGCTCTTTTTCTTACTCCAAAAAAGAATGCACCAGCACCTCCTCCTGTTCCTCCGCCAAACTAGAAAGAAGCCCACTCTCTAAAGGCACTACCCCTGCATTCCACATTTCTTCCATCACCACCACCACTCTGCATCCTGCCAGTTCTTATCCAGCCAAAACTGTAGTCCCAGCTGTCCGCACACGTAGAGCTCAAAAGGAGGTGCTGAAACCTGTGCTGCTCGTCCTGCCTCCTGTTCACTTCCCCACCTTTTTTCCACCCCAGCATAGCCAAACAAGATTCAACCCCAGCATCCGCTACAACATGTGGAAGACACCAGCTCACATTGTTTCCTCTCGCCCCAATGGTGGTCTCTCCAAAGATACTAGGGAAAAGTCCCATCCTCTTTCTTGAGGTCACAAACTGAAAACTATAAAGAAAAGCTAAGCTTCATGTTAAATGTATACTTAAAGTCAGGAGTATGTGAAACTTGCATCAGTTTGCATTGTTACTGAACTGCCTAATGATGCAGTGTGTAAATATTACGTCACCCTTGTGTAGCCATTATTACTTTCAGTGTGATTACTAGAGCATCTTTTTTGCCATAAAGAATAACCTGCTAGAGCTAAGTCCAGTCAAACTGTATACAATGCCTAAAAAAGTATTCACTCCCTTTGGATGTTTCACCTTTTTATTGCTTTAATAAATTAAATCAGGGTCAATATAATTTTTTTTAAAGAATTTGCAAGAATTATATGAATTTGCAAATAAAGCTTCTGTCATGTCGAAGTGAAAACAAAGTTTTACAAACAAATGTCAATTAATTTAAATATATAAGCTTAAATAAATGTTTGCATAAATAGTCAATCCCTTTAAGGGACTCATCTAATTCAACAGTGGTCCAGCTAGTTGATTCCAGCAGTGTCACAGTTAGTGAAATGGAGATCACCTGAGTGCAGTTGTTGTGTGTCAGGTACTTGTAGTATAAAAACACCTGTGTCTGGGAGGACCAGTCTCTGGTTCATCGGTATTCCTGCTACAATTGCAACATAACAAAAACTCTCAAAAACTTTTTAAAAACTCTAAGAAACTCAAAGAAAAGATCGTTGAAAAGTACAAGTCAGGAGATAGCTACAAAAAGATTTCCAGCTCACTGGACATCCCACAGAACTCAAATCCACCATTAAGAAATGGAAGGAGTATGACACTTGTCTAAATCTGCCTAGAGATGGCTGTTAGACACCTACAACAACTCTGAAGAAGTTAAAAGACTACATGCTGTACAACTTTTGTATGTAGCTGTATGGGAGAGTGGCAAAAAGAAAGACAGTACTGAAAAAAGCTCATATGAAATCTTACTTGGAATTCTTCTAAAGTCTTGTGGGAGACTCCAAGGTAAATTGGAAGAAGGTTCTTTGATCTGATGAGACAAAAGATAAGCTTTTCGGCTATCAGACTAGATGTTATATTTGGTCAACACCAAACACCGCACATCACCACAAACACACCAGCTCCACCGTGCAGCATGGTGGTGGCTTGTGAAGGTAGAGGGGAACACGAATGCAGAAAAATCTCACCAAATCCTGGAGGATAATCTGACTAAGTCTGCAAGAGAACTACGGCTTGGAAGAAGAGTTATTTTCCAGCAAGACAACGACCCCAGGCACACAGCAAAAGCTACACAGAAATGGTTTCAAAGACCACAAGGTGAATGTTCTGGATTGGCCAAGTCAAAGCCCAGATCTTAATCCAATTGAGAATTTGTAGCTGGACTTGAAAAAAGCTATTCGCACCCGATCCCTGAGAAACCTGACAGAGCTTGAGCTGTTTTGCAACAAAGACTGGTGAAAAATTCCAGAGTCCAGATGTGCCAGCCTAACTGAGACATATCCACAGTCTCAGGGCAGTGATTGCATCCAAAGGTGCATCTACAAAATGCTGACCTAAAGGTGGTGAATATTTATGCAAATATTTATTTTACTTTATATATTTTTAATTGATTGACATTAGTTTGTAAAACTCTGTTTTCACTTTGAAAAGCTTTTTTTGTAAATTCTTGTCCAAAAATTATTATGACCATGATTTCATTTATTAAAGCAATAAAAGGGTGAAACATCCGGGGGGGGTGGATACTTTTTATAGGCATTGTATATCTATATTGCTGACACATTTCATTTCAATGTCAATACTCGAAGAAGAGCTATTACCTGCAGCTCCACTGACCAGAAAATATAAAAGGACATATTCAGGTAATTTCTCCTGTTTTTTATTTTTTGTAATTCATTTCTTGTCACAACAGATTACATTTACATGGTGTGAAGATGGGTGAAGAGCAGAAATGAAATGATTTGTAGCATATCTCATGTTTGTTTAGTGTGTTTTCATTTAGCTCAGACTGCATTCACAGAGTTCACATTGAGTGCAGGTGATGGCCCCAAGCCATGGGAGCTTTGTAAAAATTTTTGACAGCTGTGACAACTGACTTTCTTTTATACTGGTATATGTGGATATTTGTGTGTGACTATTTGTGGGTGGGAGTACACTGGCTGGATTTACTGAATTTATCCTTAGTCTATGGCACAAATTTGATCTTTTTCATATTGTCCAAGCCCAGCGAGTCCAAGCATCACATCTGCCAAGTCAAGTGGAATTTCTTGCTTCTACATAAATTTTAAGTATATGCATAAAGATTCCTGAGGAATTTGTAAAGTTTAAAAGAAGCAATACAACATTCCTAAGCTTTTAAAATTATTTTTGCACAAAAAATACAATCTTAACTCATTTATAGTTGCAAAATACATTAAAAACTTTCTTTTGCTGATGTACCCATTCTTTGAAGAAGGAAAAGTAAAACTCCTTAAAATACAATCCTTATTTGTGTGTCTGTATATTGGGCAGAAAGTAACCTTTTATTCAGGTATGGGTTGGTAAAAAGCCAGATTTTTTGTGCCAGTGTAAATCCAGTTATGGTCCAGTGGGAATGACTTGTGCTGAGAGCATCTATTTTTTTTTTTTGTGTGTGTGTGTGTGTGTTCACCAGTCTTTTTATCGAGACCCTCAACTCATCAACGTAAAACATACCCCGTCAATAAAACATGCAAAATCAAACTCCACTTCTGTCTCATTTTTTGTCACCAATACCTTATGTCTCTCAAATATCCACAAGCTCTGTGCCCTAAATTTTTCTCTTCCTACCTACAATCATTTACATACACTTCATTATTACAATCATTTCATTCAGCATTAAAGGAGATGTTAAGTATTTGTCTTCAAGTTTGCCATTCATTGAAGGGATTGAAACACATTTATCCCATGGTGGGCAGTTGCAGGCTGTTAACAGGTCTTCTTTGCTGGATCTTGGTGCTTTTCTCATTCATCGGTCAAATATCCATGACTGCAAGCCAGCACCTTTTTTTCTTATCCCAGGAGGCTACAGCAACTCATCCAGTCCAGGAGTTCAGAAGGGGACGGAAATAGAAAGAAAAACGAGTAAACCAATAAAGGGCTCCATTACTAGTCTGTAAATAGAAATGCGTTTTTTTTCATCTTCTTGGTAATCTTATATCCTGTCTATATAGTTCATGTTAAAGTAATCCAACTATCTCAGAAATCCACATACAGGTGGAATTGGGTTCCACTTGGACAAAACAGCGTTCAAAGGTCAAAAGTTCAACCAGTGACACCAGCTTTCCATTTCTTCACACATAACAGGTGAGTTTTCTTTTTTTAATTATCAAGCATTTCAAGAGTTGCTCTTCTTTCCTTTATCTGTGGTGATGTTTGTTATACTGTATGTACATTATTGGTTACCATGGCTGGTACTGATTAAGTGCTATTGTGGCGAAAGTGTGAGTGGCTTCCAGGCTGGGAAGGGGTGCAGTGGTCAGTGGTGTTGGTCATTGCTGAGGGAGTTCTGATGGCTGTTTCTTGGGTTTCAGAGTGTCTATTAGAGACTGGACACCACGTTTCACGCTGGTGGTCACCCGCCGGGTCACTGAATCTGCAGACGGCGAGGAAGAAGAGCCAGCACGCTGGGAGGGCGGTCGTGCTACCAGGCACTTTTGGTACCGAAGCTGAAAAAGAGGAGGAAAAGCTCATGTGAGTAGGTAACTGGGTACCCATAGCCTTATTGCTTATGGCAATAGATACAATCCAGCCAATGACCTGTGTCAAAAGTATTAAAAAAGTATGACACTAGCTGCAGTCAGTTAACTTAAATGGTTGAGTGTGAATTTAATAAAATTCACTAAATACCTGTCATTTTCACACCTCAGTTTCAGAGCTTACCACACACGCTGCCTGCACAGCCTCAGACACACTGCCTGCATTGGGATCACACCAGAACACATGACACTGGAAATGCTGGTTTCCGGTATCCATAATGAACGCAAATGTATGAATATCCCGTCCCACGCCCATGAAGGACAAGAAACGGACACGACACTCCACTAGTGCCTCCTCTTCCTCCTCCTGCACAGCCATGAAAGAAGACAATAACAGCTCAATTACACTTTCCTCTCTAACTGACAAGCACATTGACATCTTTTATCTTGTAGCCTTCAGGGCAGCAACAAATATTCCCTCGCCTTTTCTTTGATGACAGCCACAGTGGTGTCAGCAATACTCAGTATAACAGGAGTCCAGTCCTCTTTGCCTGTAGAGGACAGAAGGCTGTCTATGGCGCCATTTATGATGTCCATACCTGGTGACACAAAACAGGAGCGTCTCAACAGTTTAGGAATGTACTACGAGAGGTAGTATGTGCGTTTAGATATCAGCGTGGGCTAAAGTTTACCTATAGGTCGAGACACAGATGTCATGCCCAGATACAACACATGAAACTTCTGCACCAGCTCGGTCTTTGGCATGGGAAATTCTGCAGAGAAAAAAACAACACACACAAACACAAATTTTAACATGCACAGGCACACAGATTGCACTCAGGAGATGCAATCACATGACAACATCTAAAGCAAATTTTCAAAAGAGAAGTCCACACATGATAATTGGCTTAAAGTGGGGAAATAAACAAACACTGTTGAATATTTTAACATTTTTGGAGTGCTGTTGACATGATGATGGCAGGAAAAACACAGACACATGCAGAGCATTGGAGAGCTAGGGTGGTTTACTTATGAAAACTCAGCTTTGCCTGCTTGTATGATGGCCTAGAGGCAGAAAAGACTGCTGTACACAAAGCTGCTGTATCACCTGCATCTCATCTGTTAGCCTCTACCCTTAGGACCTAACACTCCATACAAGTAATTGCGTGTACAAGTTTGGAATGATTTCTAACAAGGCACAATACCAAAAGAGGTTAACTCTTTAGATTGTTAGTGGGCGAGGTAATTATTTTAAATGACTATGCATTCAGTGTAATATAATAATACAAAACAGTGTTTTGATTGCCCTTGATTGCCGTTTGATTGTTTTTTTTACATCTCATCACACCAAACAAAATTGGTGTGCATAGTTGCACCTGCAACCAGACTGAACAATATCATAGATTCAAGTAACTTAATTATATCAGAAACCAGATAACATGTTTAGGCTTTTCAGAAGCCTGAATACACAGCTGTACAGAAGCATGAGTTTCCTAATATTGCATATTCAGTGTATACTGCTAAAGCTCTGCAAACTGTAGTTACATGAACAATGAATTGTGAACAATTTCTTATACATTAATTCTGATTTAAAGTAGAGCTTAGACAGGCCTGATCCGATAAGGACAGCGGGGCGATTATCCTAGTGTTGGCACTTATCCCAAATAATTTGGTGCTAATCTCCTCAACTGTGTCCCAACACCAGATTGTGCACACCAGCTACCCAAAAAAGAGAGCTCATCCAGGCGAGAACTATCTTTCATCCACAAGAAGACTAAAGAAACCCAGCCTAGTTTTCAAGCTAACAGGCGCTTCTATCCATTTCAAGGGCAACACCTCACAGTGTACCAACATTTTTTTTAATGAAAAGTCTATGAGTTCAATCTGTGAGTTCAAGCAAGTTGCAGCTACAAAAGATGTGAGGGATCTTCCACCAATAACTCCTTTGATCCTGGGTTTGGGATGGGAGCTGTGGAGTACCAGACCTTGTCTCAAAGAAACACTAATTGGGTTTTAATGAGGTCGACTGCCTCTGTAAGTGAAGAGCAGATATAGTTCTTTTATATTCTCATGCCAGAACCTTTTTTCCCGTGCTCAGCAGATACGAATGGCAGCTGAAGTGAAGAATTGTGGCGTGGCTTTTTTTGCTCTCTTCCTATAATTATTTGGGAGTGAAAGGAACAAGCACTGGGAATTAGTAAAATGGAAAACAGTGAATAGAATTACCACAGTGAGGATAAAGCTCTGTTGAGTGAGGAGTTTATAGCAAGGAGTTATTCTGGAGTCAGCATTATCTGGATGTAATTGAACTAAACACTGCTATCTTTTCTGTTAACAAATGTTCACACTTGCTCCTCAGACAACAGGGACATCCTTTGAAAAGCATATATGTGGTTTCAGAAGTGGAGTAATGCTGTAACAGGAGACAAGAAATCACAACAGGCTGACAAATCCAAACCTTTTAGGAAGAAACCACAACAATCAGAGTTAGGAACACAGTAAGTTATGTTATGGTTTGAGTTACCTAAGTCTTTAGGAAATGAATGCATTTAATATCATCTGAAGTGTTAAAAACACAGCTGTGTACATGTGTACCTTGTAGGGGGACGTCTGAGCCATTCTGGGAGGAGCTGCCAGCAGCAGCCTTGGCACTTTTCCTCTCAGCCATGATCTAAACAAGGAGAGAGAAGAAAATACAGAGAGATGGATGAAAACACAGGCTGTCAGGAAAATGTGAAAAGGAAGAAAAAGGGATTTTAATGAAGGAGAAGACAAGAGGTTTGTGAAAACTGGAGGAAACAGGCACAAGAGAGATCAATATAAATAATAAGATTGGACTGTCTGTCAAATAAGCAGAACAAATTTGTTTTAAGTGTTACAGTTTAAGCACACCAATAACAGCTTGGCCATTAGGCTCCTACATTTTTACTATTGTTATTAAATATCATGAAAAAAATTAGACCGTTCCTCACTACTTCTTTTATTTTGTCTTTGGTAATAAATTAATGCTATATGTTTCTACCAAAGACTTTATAATAGAAGATGGACTTAAGCATCATAATGTCATCAACTAGATTGTGGCATTCAGATTTGAATGCTTGAATCTGGCATTTTTAAAAAAAAAAAATCACATCAAAAGCAAGGGGTCAGGCACAACTATAGTTTACCTGGTTGAGCAGTGACCCCATATACTAAAGCCAGAGTCCCTCCTGCAGGGGAAAATTTGATTTATTTCTATACCATCATATTTTTTGGCAACAGCGGTCTAGGAGATGAGGATATTGTTCTTTTATATACAGTCTCTGCTGAAGATATCATATAGCTCTTTAAAAACAGGTCGCAAATATGTAGTTTTATTTTATTTTTATTTTTCAAAAACCAAAATAACTTTCCAAAACAATGGAGCACCCTAGTTTTTAGCAAAAACACGTCAAACAAGCGTGAAAATGTTATTTGTAAAGGACTATTTTCAGCCCACAGATATGTTGCACTATTCTGAGTATTAAGGGAAGCAAGTGAGTATATGTGGAATTGTGTCCAAGTAGACTGCAGTGCTAATGCTGTGTGTAATGAAGGAATTTCAGCTAAAAATAATGCTATCTGTTTGTTTGATCTGTTTTAACAGATTTTGGGAAACAACTGAGGTCTAATAGAAGAATATATAATTTGAGGTTAGTGAACTAGTGTTAGTGATTAGTACCATTTTTTTCTTTTCAGGGAATTTGCTCAAATTGATAAAATATAAAAACATAACATATTACTTCTTTTCCAATTACATTTAAGTTCCACAATTAAACATTGGTCTTTTCTTTCTGTTTTTTTCTCTTATGCTTTCGCTGCAGTGGACACACTCTTTAAAGAGTGTTGAATATTTTGCATGGCCCCTGCACTAAGCTGCT
This sequence comes from Etroplus canarensis, assembly GCA_015106775.1. NCBI lineage: Eukaryota > Metazoa > Chordata > Actinopteri > Cichliformes > Cichlidae > Etroplus > Etroplus canarensis. The sequence continues at coordinate 19,063 of VUQH01007548.1, forward strand.
GCACTCTTTTTCTGCTACAGATACTTGATTAATTGGAGGTGTCATTAATCAAAGTCTATGGTGAGTCTGCAACTCTGCTCACAGGGGAACATGTAAGAAGGCAAACTCACTCTCACCCTCACTAATACACACACACATACACACACATAAAGGAGGGCCATTCAATGTGCTGTGCAGCTGCAAGACTTAGGTCACCAAGTTTCTCCTCTGCAGTAAAGAGAAAACTACCACTGTGTTTAAAATAGGCAGTGAGAAAGTGTGAAGAGGCATGGTCACATACAGATTCACTGATATACACTCTTCCTTTAGTTAGAGGTCAGAGATAAGAAGAAATTAAATTTTCTCTCTAAAATGGGTCGACATACCTTTAAGGGAGTAGATTCATTCTTTACAAGGTCAGTTCTAGCTTGAGGACACACTGATTGTTTTTTTTAAATATAAAAGGCTTTGAGTCTCTGTGTGTAGAAATGGTTTTAATGCTCTCTATGCATTACAGATTGGCATTGCACTGCAGTACACATTGCAAGAACACACGCCACTCTCAGCCACATACTCCCTTGTGGAAGAGCACCCAGACACCTTTGCACACAAATGTGAAGTTTTTATTATTATACCTGGGTG
>VUQH01007550.1:6214-30590 GCA_015106775.1 Etroplus canarensis
TTCCCTCACCCCTATTGCAGCATAACTAAGTCCTAACTATGAGCTGTATCTAAAAGGAATGTTTTAAGCCTGATCTTAAATGTAGAGAGGGTGTCTGCCTCCTGAATACAAGCTGGGAGCTGGTTCCAGAGGAGAGGGGCCTGATAGTTGATAGTTGCCTCCCATACAACTTTAAAAAAAGTTTAGAAGTTTGATGTCATCTTTACGAGCTTTTCTGGTCATTCCTGGATGCTGTTCACTGAGTTTAACACACTGCTAATTAGAGGCACAAAAAGGACAGGGAGAAGGAGAAAGAGAGAAAGAAAGGAGGTGGAGTAGAGGAAGAGAAGCGAGTGTGACTAAAAGGGTGGGGAGGAGAAAAGTGAGTGTAACAGCTCCTATTAGCACATACCTTTAAAGAGCAACATGTTTTATAGACTTGCAGAACTTTATAATGCCTGATGAGACATGAGGAGAGGAGGAGATAGGAGACAGACACCAGTGTTCCAATTTGACTGAATAATTTCTGTCCCTGTTTTTAGGTTCATCCAATTTAGACATATCTCATGCTTGCATTATTTTTTTTACCAGCTATCTGTTAAACTAAGTGCTATTTTGCTCACTTTTTAATGAATGTAGGTACAAAAGTAAATAACCCACCCGTTTGCTGTTTACACAGGCTGGAAACAAGAGGGATACTGTTACAGCTTCTGTTAATGCTGCCAAAGTCCTTAGTCCAAGATCTGCTCTGCTATCAGATATCAAAACTTTTAGTGGTTTGGATATTTTCATTTGTTTTGACAAGAAAATACAGAAGAAAGACAACTGATGCTGGAAAGAGGGAGACGATCAGCAAAGGGGAGAAAAGGAGGGAAGACAACATGGAGGAAAAAAGAGGGGCAGAGTTTGTTTTCTGGTTATCTGTCACATGATGCAAGAACCAAACTACAGCTGCTGTCTTTAATGTTTAAGCACACACTCTGAAAAGCTGAATGACCAAGGAGAGTCTTTATGAGTATTCACCAGTTCCAGAGAGCATTTCTGGAAGAATCTCACCACAAAAATGTCCAGATCATGCACTTCCACAGTAAAGGATGTGAATAAGAAGGTACAGATCAAGTCAAATTCTTACTACTGTATGGTGATGCAGGACAGAAGAGCCCTGAAGTGCTTGGACCCGCATTTTTTTAAGTATTGAATGACAAAACCAAGTTGTTAACCTGAAGAAGATCAATCACATCAAATGCAGGATGATTTATCAGAAAGATGAAAAGGTGAAAGAGCAGAGTTTTAACACCTCCAAAAGCTCTGCTGTCACCTGACTAAAATGTTAAATTAATTGTTCAAAGAGCAAGACATTAGACTGTATATGTTAATGAAAGCATAGACATTACATAAACATAAATTGAAACAACTGTGAGTATTCTAACTAGATAAAAACTACTACAAGGGTTTAAAGCAGGAGTGTCAAACTCATTTTACATCATAGGCCACATATACATTATACACACACACATATTCATTATGTCCAAACCTCTTCACTTCTTGTCTCATCAGTCCAAAGGATATTCCATAATACTGGAAAACTCAGGCCTGGAGAGTCGGAGATGTACCTCTTGGGATTTTTTACAGTTGCTCTGAGCTTTGCAAGGTCTGACCTTTGGGTGAATTTTCTGGGACATCCACTTCTGGGAATACCGTAGCATTGCTTTAACACACACGTGAATACTCCTGACCACCAAGTTGCCTAAACTTATATTTGTGTAGAGGCTCATAATCAATTAATCAGGGTCATTTAATTAGGAACGCCTGGCTTCTACATATGTTCGTAATTCTTATGGAAGCACAGAGGTTGTGCTTAGTTTTTCCACAGGACTGCATAGAGTCCTGTGAAAACTTTCCTTTTCACGTATGTGAGCAGCAATGTTTTAAAATGGACCCTACACTTTGCTGGAAGCCAGTGTAACGATTTAAGGATGGGCATCATATGAGGATGCTTCCGTGTACAATTTAGGAGTCTAGCAGTAACATTTGGAACCAACTGCAACTGTGATGTTAGATTTTTACTATGTCCAACACGTAAGGATTTGCAGTAATCAATGAAAGACCAATGTATGACTAAAAATGAGATTTGTGGACATGTTTTAGTCCTTCCATCCTCCAACTCCTTACTATGTTGTCCTTTGCTCCCTGAACTAACAGAGGAGTGGAACCTCGACTGTTTACACAACAGATTTTTAGTTACTCACTAACGTACTGTCTTACTTATCAAACATCCACCTGAAGACACCTATCAGCACCAGTAGCGTGCTTACACTAACTACTTCCCCCCTGGCTTCCTCTTCCTACTGACCTGTCATCAGGTGATTCCTTCCACCTCCTCTACCCCCTCACTCCATTTCCCAGCAGACAGTCCTTATCTGACCTCTGACCTCTGATGAGCAGAGATAGAAAAGACAATCCACACTCTCTCACTTTAAAAACAACAAATCACTTCTTAGTAACTTTGGAGCCTCAGGTTATTGCTCACCATGTTCGTGGTTATGGTAAAGTGTTAGCTTGCAGTGAGTTGGTTTTAGAGCATTAAATGGATCTTTTGAGGTAAAAAAGTCAAAATCATTTTAGATTAGAGTGGTCAAATACTGTAGTAAGTATTCGATATTTTTTAAACTGAAAGGACATTGTTTCTAGTAACTTCTATTTTAAAAACATTTGAACTTGCTGTGCCTGTGGTCTACTAACCCTATCCAGACTGCTTAAAATGATAAAATGATATTATCATAATTTCTGTATGTACTGTAAAATAAATGCAAATATCATATCTTGGACAGTTTTTTAAAAATGATTCAGAAACAGCACTAAAAAATAATTAATGATTAAATGTTTGGCATTTTGTTTTGAATTATGTGATTTAAAATGTGAATAAAAAGATGAGAAAGCAGAGTGGCATTTAAAATTGTTTATATATTACAGTCGCTGTCATGTAAAATGTGTCACTGTTTTGGTGGCAAACTTGTCTTTGATTTTTTTTATAAGTACCCTAAATGAAGAACAATATCTTGTAAAGGTTGGGAAAAAATAGGAATAGATTGAACAAAAATGGTCACCTAGTTGGAGAATTAGCCTACAGCAATTTACATTGTTCAAATAGACATTGAATTTGTAAACTTAGACTAGAGAGAAAAAAAATAACTTCAACAATGTTTGAAGTTATTTACTTACGTTAGCTGAAAATAAGACTTCATGAGTCATTACAAGACTAAATGATTTGCTGAGGATATTTTTCTGTGGCAGTGTTTCCTAACCAGAGACTAGTGGTGGGTGTGTGTCTCCATGTCCGTGTGCGTGTGACGGGTGTATTTTGTTATGGTCTGACCTGACTGAGCTCTGAGAATTAAGCAATGCTAGAGGTTAAAAGGGTGGAGAGAAAAAGAGAGGTAGAGGTAGTAACATAGAGTTTGTGTTCGTGTGTGTGTGTGTGTGTGTGTGCATGTGTGTGTGTGTGTGTGTGTGTGTGTGTGTGTGTGTGTATGTGTATGTGTGATAGAGAGAGATCCTCTGTAATTTGTCCAGGCCTTACACTGAGCCTGTAATTACCCCCCTGGCATGCACACTCACACACACAAACACACACACACACTTTGAGCACGACCACAGGATGTGTCTCACGATAGCCCACGTGAAAGAGATAAGTGCAAAACAAAGATACCACACACTGCAGATAGCAAAAGTGACAAACAGATGCAGGCGACCAGGTAAAGGTGAAAACTGCAGCTCTTGTGACACACAGGCACACTCAGCGTCATGGTGGTGAATAATTGCTGCGGTGGACATACTGACACAGTAGAATGACTTCTTCTGAGTGATAATATTTCATTAAACTCACATGATCAGAAACACACAGCTGGAGAAAAGACTGATGAAGTTACAACAGTTGACAAGGCGTGTGTGTGTGTGTATGTGTATATTTGAGAATGTGGAGGAGGACAAAAGCTACCTAATTAAAATGACATTGCTGGGATGAAGTGATCAGTGAACATTAATTTGTGTATTTCCTTCTGAGTGAGAAGTAGTTCTTATTCTCCAGAAAGTAGTCAACCCTGACAAGGCAAACAGGTGTGTTAGACTGGCTCCACAGTGACACTTTTATGAGATTACTCATGAATTACATTTACCTGTTGCAAAGATTTATTATACACAGATTATAAACTTTTCTCTTTTATCAAACCTAATCAGAAATTTTCCACATACGCTTTAAAATCCGAAAAAAATGCAAAAACTCAAATCTTTTTATTGCAGCTCATGACGTGCTTATTTCAGCTTATTTAGTACTAAAACTTGATAATATGCTGAGAGGTCATATCAAAATGAACTCCACCAGTTAAAATCTAGCTGATTTAGAGACAGCACAATCAATGTACCTTCGGCTGCTCCCTTGTATTCTCCACCAAGGGGTCGCCACAGTGAATTAATCCGCATTGGTAATTTGGCAGAGGTTTTACAATGGATGCCCTTCCTGATGCAACCCTCCATGGTGAGAGGGGCTTGTGTCCCCACCTGGAATTGAACCAGGGACCTTTAGCTTCAAATGTGAATGCACAAACCACTACGCTACAAAGACAAGAAAACTACGAAAATACATGCAAATGGCCACCCAACATGTCTCCTCAGGGAGGCAGCAATCTTAATAATTTAAAAGTGATATATCACTTCATCAAAAGTGAATTCACAAATACCAACTTCAGCTCTATTCAGCTGTCCAAGCTCAGGATGGCCTTTTGACACAGCAGTAGGCATGCTTGCTGTATATGTTAAGGAGAAAGGGCGTGATCGGTGAGTGATACGGCCATAAACCGAGCTTACGGCACCTGGAACTTCTCGGACATCTCCCACTGAAGTACTAACCAGGCCTAAACCGTGCTTAGCTTTCGAGATCAAACGATCTTCCAAGCTCAAATGGGCAGCTGTGGCTCAGGAAGTAGAGCAGGTTGTCTGTCAGTCAGAAGGTTGGTGGTTCATTCCCAGGCTCCTCCAGTCCATGTGCTGATGTGCCCTTGGGCAAGATACGGAACCCCAGATTGCTGATGCATCTGTGTTTGTTAAAGTTAGAATGCATCAAAGGCATAGAACAAACTGCTGTGTGAAAGGGGCCAGTAATAAGAAGTGCTTTGCATGCTCAGTTAGAATAGAAATCGAATAGAAATAGCAGTACCAGTCATTTACATTAATTGCCATGAGTCTATGCTACTTTATTCAAAAGAAATCTATGCATATTCTATTAACCTGTTGCAGGCAATTTGACTTGATTAAAATAAACCAAAATCATCAATACTGGTTAAAAATATTTTATTGTAACACAGCAGGAGGCAGGGAGGGGATTTTCCTTTGCTGATGGTCAAAACTCTCTGAGGAAACAAAAGTTCCACTATACAGGAAAACGGAGAGCTGAGAAGTCTGGTCATTTTCAATATATTTAATACTGGCCATAAAGATGTTGCCTTACAGCATAAGACTCCTAGTTTTGAACCTGGGTAGGGCTTTTCCAAGTGAAGTTCTCCCTATGCTTCTGTGGTGTCTCCTACCGTCAAAAACAGGTTAAGTTAAGGTTGCCACTCTCTGACCACAACACTCTTTGAAAAGTTAATTTAAAGATATGAACTCTTGTCAAATAAAACTTAACAAAGAGCTTTAAAATGTGTCCACCAGATCTTGAAAATTTTTGAAAAACTGTTAAAAACAAACAAACAAAAAACCTTAAAGGATTCTGGTGGTAATTTTTACATAGCTTCTAGACACACTCAAGAGGTGGAGAATGTCAAGTTTGGTGGTCTCAGGAACTCATCTTTGCTTTTCACAGATGATGTGGTTCTTTTGCCTTCATCGAGCCATGACCTCCAGCTTACCCTGAGGCAGTTTGCAGCTGAGTGGGAAATGTCTGGGGTGAGAATTTTCCCCTCGAAATTTGAGGCCATAGTTCTCAGCCAGAAGAGGGTGGCATGCTTGCTCCAGGATGGAAGTTGTTAAGGCAAGTGGAGGAAAGTAACTTGGAGACTTGTTCACAAACGAGTGAAACTGATCACTGAAAATAAAGCGGTTTATTTGAAAAAGAAGAACCATATAGCCTTTTGCTCACCTTCTCTTGAAAGAGTTAAAAAAAAATAGCACAGTTAGTGGAAGATCTGACCTCTGAATTCAGAGAACTGCTGTTAGAGAAAGAGTTTACTTCAGTTTCACTGTGTTAGCCTGCTGTGATACACTACATAAGACAAGTGAGCATGTCTTTTTGTTTGAGGGACTGTGTGTCCCAGTGTAACCCCAGCTCTCTCCATCATCACTAAGCTTAAACCCACAGGAAGCCGCACGTACACCAAACCATGCAATCATTAACCGGCAACACACACGTACACTGATACACACAGTAACACACACAAACCCAGATACACCAGCTCACAAATTGCAGCACACACACACACACACATGGTGGCATGTGCAAACAGATACATAGGTTTACATGTAGACACATAAAAAGAGCAACTCGATATGGCATGTGACAGACACGATCAAAATATCAGCACAGGTAGCACACACTTTTCCACACCGACAAAACAACACAGAGTCATGCAGCCAACCAAACCACCATGAGTAGTCATCAGCTCCTTAACAAACACGCATTCATGCACACACACACACATACTCAGCAGTTAGGGCCTGGAGATATAGAAGCTGCTAATTCCTCAGTTGAGGCCCAGGCAATCAATCACTGATAAAAACACACCAGCTTTATGGTCTTGGAACAAGGTGAGCACTGTTTACACACACTCTCACACACACAGATAGAGAGTTTGTGAAATAGAAAGTATGGCAGCCAAGGGCTGGTTCTGCAACACCCTGATAAAATATGTCACCAGGTCACCATGAGCCACCATATACACACAGCTAACAATGGAACATTTTCATTTTTGTGAAACCTTCATTACCGTTCATATCAGTCCTTTTGAGCAAACCTGGTAAGCTATTACCTTTAACCTTTAGCAAGAGGCATGCAGTGGCCTCATTACTGGAGACATTCAAACTATATATATATATATATATATATATATATATATATATATATACTATATATATATAAACTATACTATAAAGTTATAATATTCTATGTATATTATTTTTAATTCTCTACTTAGAATTAGTAGGCAAATATTTGATAAATCTCTTTATGTCAAGTAAAGATATAGAGATTTATCCAATATAAGCTCTAGAATGTGGTTCGTTGGTCTGAGTATGACTTGAACGTGTGCCTTCAATTTTATATGGGGAGCTAGGGCTATTGATAAGGGGTTCAAGCCCTAGCACAAACTACCATGAACTGGCCCTTCACCAAGGTCCTGCTGCAGAAATAATATGACCAAAAAATAATAAGAGGGAACAGCAACGCTGTTAGCAGCATAGTGTTTCACCATGGTGTTTCCCACCACATGTAGGAAAACATTAGAATACTTTACATTCACGGCTCTCAACAGTTCAATCATTCTATCTGCCTTTTCTCTTGAGGTGACATCACACAGCTGATACTGACTTTACTTGAACTTCCATTTGACTTTGCCAGGTGTAAATGGTAAATGGGATGGTACTGATATAGCACTTTTCTACTCTGAACACTCAAGGTGACTGCTCCTATGAGCCACATTCACTAATTCAGGAGTCAGGGATCAATCTACCAGTCTTCTGATTAGTGGATGACCCAGTCTACCTCCAGAGCCACAGCTGTCCTACATGTTCAAATGTTCCTTGTTCTGCTGAGCCAATTACCACCTTCCTTTAATTTAACAAGTATGACCAAATATTCAGTATTTTTCACTCTATAGATGCAATTATACTGGCTATGAAGTTTTTTGCAGCTGTAGCATACTGTGTATGTTTATAGTGTGTGTTTATGTGGCAGCCCAGACTCATTTTAAACCTCACCAAGAGCTCCCGTTGTGCTGGTTTTTTTTGGTTTATTGGGTTTTCTAGTTTTCCCAAAGCACTTTACACTAGACCCAGGCACAGACCACAACTCTAGGAGTAGTTAAGGGCTTTATTTACAGTGCAGGAACTCACAAAGTCAGTGTGTTACTGTTTCAAGTTTGGTGCAGAGAGTGACAGGCGGGCAAGTGATTCAGTCCAGAATGTTCAGATGGATCCAGCAGGTAAATAACCCCCTGGGGCAAGGGAGTTTTGTCCATTCCCTCCTTTGGTCAGTTCACAGATTGGCGCACACACAACAGAATTCCTAGGAGAAGGATAACACCATACACTAGGAGACACCATATGCTATGGGAAGAAAATCTCAGGTAAGTAGAAACAGAGGACCAGACTTTTACCACGTGAAGTCAGCTAGAAATCTGGTGAAAGTGTTGGAAAAGAACCAGCTCCTAAATACAGCAGAGAATGGTGGGGACGCAGGTGTGTGCCAGATGCCAGGCCCACAGGTGTAGATGATGTACCTCTCAGAAGGACCAATCCTGCGGAGGAACCAGGAAGCCACAGGGGAGGGAAGGGGCAACAGCCCAGCCCATGACACTTTGTGTTTTGTATAAACAGAGTGATTACATTATGTCTCACACACACACACACACTGATGACACATTCCCAGAAATTTTACTACCTTGGGCAAGATATTGAACCAGTTTGTGGACTGGAGAAGCTGGGTGTTGAGCCACCATCCTCTCAGTTACTGGAGTATTGTACTGGAGTAATACTGCTTACCTTCTTTCGGCTGCTCACGTGTAGTCGCCCCAAGGGGTTGCCACAGCAGATTAATCTGCACTGGTAATTTGGTGGAGGTTTTTGCACAAAATGCCCTTCCTGATGCTTACCAGCGCATATAAATTGGCAAAAACAGCAGCAAAGCTGATGGTTTGGTGAGAACATAAAAAGGTGATAGGAAGTTATTTTCTTTCCAGATTTTTCTGCAGTTTTTCCGCCTCCTCCTCAATACACGGGAGGTAAAATGCATTGAACACGTGTGGTAGCAATGTACTGTTTAAAGAAGTGCTCTTTGGAACATACTATAACAATCAACTGGTGGTGGAGAGGCAGACGATTTGAACATGTTTTTTGATCTAACTCTAAATTCGATTTCATTTGTAAATAGCAAACAGTGTTTGAGATGTCAGTGATTAAATTCCCTAAACTTCACCAGAATCTGAATTTTAATGACCAAACAAATAGGATGTAACTTTTAAGTCTCTCTGTCCTGCCAACCCCATCCCCCAACCCTTGCCTCCAACCCACCACACACTTGGACCAAACTGACCCACACACAGTGACCAAAGGGACCCACCAGCACTGCAATAACAAGGTAACAAGGTGACAGACAGACACACAGGCTGCATCATGAAGAAGATGGGTGGGAAGGAGGGCGAAACAGCTGAGAGTCTAAATTGATTCTAATTGACGTCACACACGCACGCACGCACGCACGCACGCACGCACACACACACACACACACACACACACACACACTGACAAAGAGTACACAAAGACACACCCTGACCCTAACCCTACATACAAACAGGTAATGAACAGAACGACACAGTAAAAATGACAGAGCTGTATGGAGACACAGTGTCTGGCTCCATACGTGAAGTCCACTCTGTCACTTTGTGTTTGTGTTTCTATATTGCTCAGCCTCTCTGGCTTATTACTCTGTTATTCATCAGCAGTAATGACCTCAAACCTTCACAGCCTCACCCAACTTCTATACAGCAACCTGAATGGAGAAAAACATAAATATTCCCATCAGTCATTTTTATCAAATAATAGAACAACAACGTAAGAGGGGCTGCTGGTTCTGTGAGTATTTTCATCAATGTTCTAAACATCCTTTTAATAACGTTCTCAATACAGAAACTTGAACATCTCCTCAAAACGTTGACAAATGTTTTCTGATATGGCCATTAAAGAAACTAAGTGGATTAAAACTTTTAGTCTGAGCTTTTCATTCAAGTGCTGAGTATGGGAATGGGCTCTAAATATAACTAAAGTAAAGTAAGCAGTCCTAATGGTGCCTTAAGTGGTGGCTTATTTTCCAAGTTCTCTGGAAGAGTCCATTTGAGCATTCTTTCATGGCTTGCATTCACTTTTAGTTCATAAATTAAGACACACAGATGACAGAATAAAAAGGTTACACTTTAGATGGTTGTTCTTATTATCTTGTGTTTTCCACCATTTTTACATCACTAGCATAACAATTAAATCCAAGTTACATCATTTTTTTTGAGAAAAAAGACTCATTTTCAGTTTTCTATGTTTATAGCCTGAATATAATATACCAAAATTATATATGTACCTTCTCACCACTACACTATGAATATGACATTGGCCCTTTAATTATATTGATCACTGGTGCTCTTTTCCTTTTGGAAATTAATTCTTGAATTGATGTTGTCAGAGCAGCAGCTCTTTGGAAATTATAAGACTGACAACTTCAACATCAGAAATATGAGCCAGGTTTTAAAAGAAACGTCCCATCTCAGCATCCTGCTTTATTTGGAAGCGACCAAACCATGGCAGGAAACCTTCCAGGTGTGGCACTTGATGTGACTTCTTAAAGACCAGACTTATGTTGAAATTATACAATCATCACATGCACAGAATTCTGTCATACTGGTTGAATCTTTCTTGTCTGAAATTGATCCTGTATTTTATGTTGTATTTCAAAGGAATACTTTGGAATGTTTGAGTAAATTGAATTAAACACCAGTGACCTCTTTTTCCCCCTACCTCTTTTTAAATCATGTTTAAAAAAAAGACTGACTAAATCCTGAGTGACCTTTGTATGGCACATATCCACGCACACACACAATGCATTGGTAGCATGCCAGCAGCTCTCTAATGTTATCAATCATTTATTCATCACACCAGGCTGTAGTATTTACTGGAGTGCTGCCAACAGCATGCTGTGTATAAGTGTGTTGTACAATGAAAGAAGGAAATGCCATCATATTGTCTGACTTAATCCTTTAGCAGCATAACACCACGTTCAAACATCAAGTGCTCCACTATATGGACAAGTGCTGAGTACTTGTCCATATAGTACTGAGCCAAACCACATAATCATTGAATTTGGGTGTTTCATTCAGTCCTTTTGCTGCAGTTGTATAAAATCAAGCATCAAGACATGCAGTCTGCCTTTACAAACATTTGTGAAAGAATGAATCATTCTAAAGAGTTCCTTGAATTCAAACTTGGGACTAAAATATGACACCACCATTGTAACAAGTCAATTAATTAAATTTCTTCCCTCCTTGATATTGCCAGCCATGGCACCTCAGCCATGAAGAGCCAGACTATGTAAAATTATAAAGCGGGGTCACTGCGTGATGAGGCACATTGTGCTTGTTGGATAGAGTGGTATAAAGCATGCTGCCATTGGAATGTAGAGCAGTGGAAACGTGTTCTGTAAAGTGACGAATCACACTTCTCTATCTGGAAGTCTGATGAACGAGTCTGAGTTTTGATGACTGCCAAGAGAATGTTACCTGCCTGACTGCATTGTGCCAACTGTAAAAATCTGAAGGAGGAGGGATAATGCTATGTGGTTGCTTTTCAGGGGCTGGCCTGGGACCCTTAATTCCAGTGAATGGAAATCTTAATACTTGGACAATTTTATGCCTTCAACTTTGTGGGAACAGTTTGGGGAACAGGACTGTACCTCAGTGCACAAAGAAGAATTAGATGAGTTTGGTGTGGTAAACTAGACTGACCTGCACAAAACCCTGACCGCATCCCCATCAAACACCTCACAAATGCTCTTTTGTATGAATTGATTAAAATTCCTACAAGAAAGAAAGCCTTTCCAGAGTGAAAGCTGTTTTATTAACTATTTTACTGACTCTTTTACTTGTTCATATAAATATGATTTCCTGCTCATTTCAAGTACAAATTTAAAATGAGACTTACAGGTACAAACATCTGACATGTACTGCAAGTTCTGTTATTATTTTAAACATCTGAAATGATGTTACATTTAAGGAATAAAAATAACCCCCCACAAACTAACTACTTGTGAATAACCGGCCCTTCTTTCTGTTTAGCGCATACCCATGTTAAAACAACCCTACAATGTGGATCACTTTGAAAACTGTCTCATGTAGAACTGTAAAACTTAGTCTGTACTAGCAATGTTGTATATTGTTGGCTTAATAAATGAGCCATCCACAGAGCACTGACCAGGCTCTGTCCATAAACACGCTGCAGCAGTGTTTTTAGCTTAGTGCCCACTCACTTTCCATTGCTGATGGTTATTATTTCAGTCATCTCTGAGTCACTAAATTTCATTGTCATTCTCTGGTCTCAGGTCTCTTCCTGTGTAAACCCATTTATCGTGGCTAAAAATCCTAATCTCAATACAGTCTGGCAATAGCCCAAATGAAGGGCAACTGATGTGTTCCCACTTTGTCTCCTGGAGATGGAATACTCAATAACCAAACAAATAATCAATGACCTTACCAATGTACACCACCACCCAAGACTTTAAAGTAAAAAAATCATTAGCTAGTACTCAAAAGCAGCCATGTTCACATGACATTGAATCTGTTTACTTATCATTATTAGTTTGAAATTTAAATTGTTTAATATCAAGTTACAGAAAGACCATTAAAAAAAAGTTTAAAAAGGCAAAAATGAGCAGCAACTACACTACATCGTCCCTGATGATGATTCAATATGCTGAACTGATTGAACGACTGCTACTACACTGGTGTCAAGTCAGATTTTGTGTAACCTTTTGACTAAGGTTCATATGTAAATCAGAAAAGTAGCTTTATATACTTTGGATAATGGTAAATGATAAATGGACTGGTGCCTATATAATGCTTTTTCTACTCTAACTGTGCACTCAAAACGCTTTTTACATTCATACAGCACTTTATTCTATACCTTTAAGCACATTTACCTATCATGCACAAATTCACACTCCAATGGATGCATCAGGAGCGATTGGAGGTTCAGTGCCTTGCTCAAGGACACTTCAGCATGTGGACTGGAGAGGCCAGGGATTAAATCGCCAGCCTTCCTGTTGGTGGACGACCCACTCTATCTCCTGAGCCACAGCCGATCCCCCCATATATCTGTTTGTGTGGATACATTTCTAGCACCAGTATATATTATCCTTTTTCAGCAGAGCTAGCTACCATAGTGGATTAGTGTGTGTCACAGTGAGAGTGACAAATAGGTGCTAGCCTTTTAATTACACAACTGACACATGTAGGAATGCAGGGAGTGGGCTGTGTATGTGTGTGTGTGCACATGTGGGTTTGTTTCAGACCCGACCTAGCCCTGGCCTTGTGCCACTGTGCATACATGCACATATGAATGCTTTAAACCCTCTTTGTCGGTGTGGGTGAGTGTATGTTTATGAAATGCGATGCGTTCCAGCTATCCCAAACGGCCGTCAGTTAGCTAGCTCACCTGTCATGCGGCACGAAGCCCAAAGCAAGCACAGCGGCAGCTGACGGGGTCAAAGTGCACCCAAAAGTATGTGTGAGTATCAGCTATTGTTGTTCTTTCTCCTTTTTTTCACCCTACCTTGTGTTCAGTAACTCTAGTCTTTTTATAGCTGCTTCTTTACCACACACACGCGCACAGTGATGTTTGCAGTGAAAGCTATGCTCCTGCTGTCGATTTTCAATTCTCCCTCTTTCTCTTCGTCTCTCCCTCGATCAGCCACAGTGCAGATCGGCTTTCACACCCATCTGTTCTCTGCTTAGCACTAAAGCACCTTCACTTCGCACGCACACACTACAACTAACAGACGCACACACACAGGGGTACGATTAAGTGAATCAGTGCAAGCATGGACATCAACGTTTTTCTCAGTAGTTCAGACCTATCAAAGGTCTCTGCTGGGGCAAATCTTTCTCTCCCTACATCTGCATACAGCAGACATGAGCAGGGAACAAGGATGAAGTCAACTTAAGCAATTACAAAAATCCATAGTAGTTAAGCTGGGATAAATGAGTTAAAGTCAGTGAATAATGGATCCTAAAGACTATGGACTGTACGTTGTATTTCAGTCTGAGTTTTTTGAACTGATTTCTGTACACTGCAGTCATAACCTTTGGTGGATGCCTGGAGATGGGCACACATATAAACCCTGCAGACATAAATAACATTCACGACATTTCTTATTTGCTTTGTGTGAACAGAAGTAATGAAAACACATTTTCTAATGATTCTTTTCAGTTTTGCTTTCTTAAACCTTGAGTTTATCAATTGTCAGAAAATTAGGGAAGACCTCAATGGAATGGACGGACGTATTAAATCTACAATGCTGTAAATGCTTTGATGATGATGGTTATCATTATAAACACTTGCAAATTAAGGTAATTTCTCCCACTGGAATAATTTAATAGTCATCTCACTTCTACTCTCTTCTAGGTAGTGCACAAATGCACCCATGAACTCACAGAAATAAAAACAAAGGACATGGCGTGTGCAGCCTCTCATGGCGTCTCTATTCCTGTCTTGTAGCAGGGGTCAAAGGTGACAGCGGTCCTCACGCTGCTTTTACAGGCAGTAAAAGACTGCAACTGAATACACAAGTCAAGGTGATGGAAGGGGGGGCAGGTGTGGGCAATGTGGCACTTCTTTAAGCTCCTGTTTAAAGACTAAAGACACAATTAGTCTCAATCAATATCAGGCAACAACATGATGATTATAAAGTTTTGGATCCTGACTGACTATTTGACAGAAATATGGGCTGAATCAAGTAAAACGGCCCTGCTTTGTAAAAAGTTTGACATAAAAACATACAGTAAAGGTCTGTTGCATAAATAAAAGCACCCATCTAATACATTCTAACCATAAAACTATGTATATAAACACAGTGCATTACATAATTAAAGGATAATGCTTTCACTGTATAAAATATTTAAAATAACATACCACATGAGCCACTAGCAATTTAACTAGAAAAGAGATAATAAATAATATTTTAAACATGAATTTAAGTAATTATTGACATATTTGGAAACAGGAAATCCCAGAGAGATTGAAATAAAGGGAAAAAGAGAGGAGAGAGAAGAGAAAATTCTCAGAATGCTTATCTTTCATTTTAAGTGTGAAACGGGGAAGATCACACACACCAACACACACACACACACACGCACACACACACACACACACCTGTCTGAGCAACAGCTGTCCTGGGAATTGATCTGTCTGTTGATCTGAGTGCAGCATGGAGGATTTGACTTTGTGTGTTTGTAAAAAGAGCCTACTGCTGTCTTTGTATGTGTGTGTATGTTTGCTGCTGCATGCTAATTTAAACCAGTTGAAAAAATGTAAGTATACCCTATTTATTTTTTGTGTGTGTCCCCGCTGGTGTTCGACTCTCATTTTGCAAAGATCTGAACCAGCCGATGTAACAACTGACAGAACATCTGTATCTTTGAAAAAGTGCATGTATTGAAAAAGAAAGTTTTCACAGGTCTGCTTCTATATACACTAAGAGGGTAAGTAGTATCCAGGTGTGGCTTATCAAATGCACTTGATTAAATAATTATTAGCAAGTGTGATGACTTCTATAAAGGTTTTGGCAGTTTGGTAGCCTGGAGCATTCAGGAGTGTGTTAACACTATGCCACAATCTGTCCAGGAGTTGACATCTTGGTAAATTCAGCCCAAGGTCAGCCCATACATTGCTTGGTGATATTGCAAAAAATCCAAGAGCTGCATCTCAGTCTCTACTGGTCTCAGTTACTATGGTAAATTTCATGACAGTACAATTAGAAAGACTGAACAAGCATTTAGAAGGGTAGCACTGAGAAAACCTCTTCTCTCTAAAAAGAACATGGGAGCACAGCTTTGGTTTTGCAAAGCTGCATCTGAACATCTAAAGTAGAACAATATCCTTTGGACGGATGAGACCAGTGTGGCTATGTTTAACCATAACGCACAGTGCCACATTTGACAAAAACAAAACACAGTCAACACAAAGACCTCATACCAACTTGCAAGCAATTGTGAAGGGGTGATAATTTGGGCTTGTTTTGCAGCCGTAGGACCTAGGCACCGCGCAGTCACTGTGTTGACCATGAATGCTAAAGTATTCTAGAGTCAAATGTGAGGCCATCTGCCTGACATCTAAAGCCTGACCAAAAAAACGGGTCATGCAACAGACAGTGATCCAAAGTACACCAGCAAATCTACAACAGAATGGCTGAAAAAGAAAAGAATCAAGGTGCTGCAGGCAAAGTCCAGACCTCAACCTAACTGAAATGCTGTGGTGGGACCTTAAGAGAGCTGTGCATAAATGAATGCCAGCAATCTTCAATAAATTGAAGCAATTTTGTAAAGAAGAGCAGGCCAAAAATTCCTCCACAGTGATGTGAGAGACTGATAAAGTTGAACAGAAAAGGATTAAGAAATTTCCCCCCCGGGAATAATAAGGGATTCTGATTCTGATTTCTTCAAGTTATTGCTGTTAAAGGTGGTCCTACAAGCTAGTAAATCACTGGACGTACTTAGTTTTTCACTGGCTGGCTGGACTCCTGTGAAAACTTTCTTTTTCACATGACTGTACATGAATATGTGACTAAATGGGATAAAAACTGGATTAATAAAGGCAGTCAGTGAAAAAACAGTTACATCAAAAATAAGCAAAAAACAAGGACTGTTGAGCAGCTGTTGGATGTTCCTGCAAGCAAACCTGAGTTTGTATATTTAATGGTGACCACAGCAGAAAAAATGACTAACAACCTGACTAATTCTGACTCTAAAGCCTGGCACATTTTCCCTTATTGCCCCAGCTGAAACTGAGCAAGGACAAACCTCTCAAGGAGTACAGCTTTTGCCATGTTTTTAAGGCAGTTAGAATAACTAACTCCTTGCAAAGATTTGAGTTGGGTGGCATGACATGAGCCATTGACCAAATATAGAGTAGAATTTTGTGTTATGTTACTTAGACCAACAAATCAGTTAGCTGCACTAAATTCCCACTTTATATTTGCACTTTATAAGGAATTTCCTAAAACTGTTTCACAAGAAAATGAAGCTTAAATATTCTGTTAAAGTCAGGGCTTGTCTCCACTGGGGTAGGGATCTACTAATTGGAAGGTTGGTGATTTGATACTTTTTTATTCCTATCCGCACTGGGAAATGTCCTTAGCCAAAAAATCCTAATGTATTACTATTGTGTGTGTACGTGTGTGTCGGTGTGTGTGTGTGTGTGAGCAATAGAGAGAAAGCTAGAGATCTAGATACTGTGTGTTTGGGATCATTGTCATACTGAAAAATGAAACTATTGCCAACCAGACGCTTTCCAGATGGTATTAAGTGGTGGATCAAGATCTGATGGTACACTTCTGTGTTCTTAATTCCATCAGTGTCGACAAGTTCCCCAACACCACTGGCTGAAATGCAGCCCCGAGCCATGACAGAACCTTCACTGCGTTTTACAGATGGCTCTAGACACTCACTGTTTCACCTCTGTCCTGACCTCCTTTGTACATATTGATTTGAACCAAAAATTCCAAGCTTGGATTCATCACTAAGAAGACCTATTGCCACTGATTTTCAGTCCAGTTCTTGTGTAACGTGGTATACCTCAGCCTTTTCTCCCTATTTCCCTTACTTAAGAATGGCTACTTGACAGGCATCCATCTGCTAAGACCATTTCTGATGAGGCTTTGGCAAACAGCTGATGTGTCAACTGAAGGGCCAGATGCATCTCTCAGGTCCTGTGTCATGTCTTTGCTGGATTTTTTCCTATTTCTTAATGGCATGACTTTCAGATACTGTTCATATGCTGTAGATGTAGTTTGTTGGGCCTGCCACTTCTTTTGATGTCCACTTGACCAATTTCCTCAGATTTTTTATAGTACACACTGTACACCACACTGAGATATGCCAAGTTTTTGGCTAATATCTCTTTGGGAATCGCCTTATTTGTGCAAAAATACTACGTTATGCCTTTCAAACTGTGCTATCATGCATGTTTCAAAGATTCAGCAGAAGAATGGAGAAAAATATGTACTTGCAATAGGTTGCTAGAAGCAAAGTGACTTAAGATACAGTTTTTGCTGTATCACTTGGACAGTTGTCCGTTATTTGTGGACACAGCATTGGTTTATCTCTGTGTTAGGTGCATTTTTATGCTTGAAACCTTCCACTGAAAATGGTCAGGTACAAGGACTAGACTGAAAATCAGTGAAAAAACAGCCAATGTCCAAAGAAACACTTTAAAAGACTTTCAGAAAGGCTGGAGAACTATTACTTAAGACCACTTTAAAAACTGACTCCTTAGAAGCAGAAAATGAAAAAATAAAGGGTGGATCAAGACTTTTGCACAAAACTGTAAAAGTTCAGTGCAACTCTATAAATGTGTTTGTGAATGGCTGAAAACAGTCTGAAGTGTAAAGCAACTTGAATAAGACTAAAAACGCTCTATTTTAACATAGGCTTTCAAATTCTGTGTCAGGTACATACATGCCATCATGACAGGCAGAATTATTTTGTATGGAACATGTGTGAATGCACAAATTCTTCACTTAATGCCAAGTCTTTCTACCAAAAATTATAAAATGGGCAGTAGAATATCCCACTGATGCACTCTCCATGCAGACAAAAAAACTCCTCTTCCTTGATAACCTCAGTATTTCCAAATCCACCTCAGTAACACTGCTCCCTCTGCGCACATGGTGCCAAACACTGTAGACATTGTGACTCCTGTAAATATTTTGTAATTTCCCAATGAATTAATTTCACATTAAAATATCTGTCCGAGTGACAAAAGGTAATAGCTTTAACTGATGCAATTTCAGATCTTGTTTCCTTAGAAAAAATGCACTCCTGTATGTAATCATTAACAGTTATTACTCTAAATGCACACACAGACTATAGTCAGTGTGCCTGTAAATCCATGAACTTGTGTTTCATGATGAACCCATTTTCTTTGTAACTCATATACTCACCTGATGAGAAATAATGTTTAGCAGCAGGGATGATATATATGTGTATCATTTATACTGGGGCTGTCATTTACACAAGGTCACACACATACGCACACACAAAAGTGTAACCTGCTGTTTAACTGACAACCTGTGGCATCTAAATGGATGACAGATTATATCAGCTGACCTGATGAGTGTGTGTGTGTGTGTGTGTTATGGGGTCTGATTAGGGCTCTGATCACTCCACATACTCAGCTGGGCCCCAGCAGTAAATCACGTACGCACATGTACACACACACACACACACACACACACAATTTCCCTAACTCTCCAACAATAACACACCCTGATTAGTCTCATCCGACAGTTGCTAATGAAGTCTAATTAATGAGGACAGTGTGTGTCTATGTGTACTGCTCGTAGCAGCCAGCTGCCCCTCAACCCTCCAGAACCCCCTGGGAAATCTGTCCCCTCTATTTCTCTTTCTTTCTGTCTTCATCGCTTGCTCACTCATTCTTATGTCCTCTTTTCATCCTGGACTTTCTTGTTTCTCTTGCTCCATCTTTTTTCTTTCCCTTGTGCCAATCCTTCATCATTCTGTGAATGTATATCACACTGTCCCTGAGTTTCCACTTTCCTTTACTCTTTAAAATCTTCCCCTTGCTCTTTACCTTTCTATTTTTGTGGTTCATTTCAGTCAAGCCAGACAAATTACAAGCAAACTAGGAGTGAAAACATCTGTCCCTCTGTCTGGGACTAAAATATCCGTAAAGCTAAAGCCAGATTCATGTGAATTTGATGTGTATGTTTATATTCTTAACAGGATGAGATTGGTTTCTTTTATTCTTTTTGCCTTTCTCATTTCAATAACATTAAGGCAGACTTGGGTTTTATATATATATATATATATATATATATATATATATGTATATATGCATAGTGAATAATCCACTAATTCCTTCATGCAGGGACCCATGTTAAAGCTGCTGATTTATTTATACTTAGAAGAGTCAGACCACACTGGAACAAATCATTTCCAGTATGGGCCTGTTTGTGTTGATAGAAGATCAAATTATCAAGTGGAGATTGAAGGACCTCTTAAACATGCTTGATATTGTCTGTAGGAAAGGATACTCCTGACATCACATGTTAACAGGAAACAACCAAAACTGGAAAAAACAAAACAATAAAACATTAAAAATGTGAGTAGACTATATGCACAAAGAATTGCAGAAGAGCTATATTTTTTATTGAATCAGTCATGATTTAGTTTTTCCATCATCCATGTCACTGACACAAAGTCTCTTTCTTGCAGTTCCTTTTCCTTTGTTAATCAGTAGAACTGTTAATACATGTTTTGACGGGGAAGTATTGCTCAGATTAGGGGGACTGTTATGTTGATATTGATGTAAACTGTACATGACTTTCCATTTCAGGAAGATATAATTATGTTTACAGTCTTAAACAGCAGGAAAAGGATATAAAAACAACTGAGGGGATGGGAAGAAAGGAGGAAATTGTGTCTGTGTATGTGTGTGTGTGTGTGTGTGTGTGTAATTGTATCTGGTTAACCTTGGTGGGTTTCATCAGTGTCCCAAGGCCAACAGGCTTCGGATGAAATAGGAGGCCAGGGGCCACAAATTTATCCTGGACAAGGCCTTCTCTGATTAATCCTCCTGGACACACATACACGCACAGACACTGATGCATGCGTGTGTGTCCGCATGCACACACACAATGCGTAAATACATTTCAACACAGATGAAAGTGGACAAATCTCAGTCATACACAGAAAAGCATATGAACAGAATTACACTCATTGGCCACTTCATTGGTATACCTGTTTAACTGCTCATTAAAGCACATTTTAATAAACATGGCAGCAACCCAACACATTTAAACATGTGGATATAGTCAAAATGACCTCCTTAAGTTCAAACTGAGCATCAGAGTGGAGAAGAAAGGTGA
This sequence comes from Etroplus canarensis, assembly GCA_015106775.1. Classification (NCBI taxonomy): domain Eukaryota; kingdom Metazoa; phylum Chordata; class Actinopteri; order Cichliformes; family Cichlidae; genus Etroplus; species Etroplus canarensis. The sequence goes on from VUQH01007550.1 coordinate 27,099, forward strand.
TTTAAGTGACTTTGTGCCTGGTGTTATGGATGGGGCCACACAGGCTGATCTGAGTATTTAAGCAACTGCTGATCTAATAAAATTTTCCCATGCAACCATCTCTAGGGTTTCCAGAGAATGGTCTGAAAAGAAAAAATATCCTGCAGTTCTCTGGGTGAAAATGCCTTGTTGATGCCAGAGGTCAGAGGAAAAGCCCCAGACAGTGACAGTAACTTGTTGCAACAAAATTATGCAGAAGAGCATCTCTGAACACATAACACATCAAACCTTGAAGCCCATGGGCTGCAGCAGCAGCAGAAGACCACACGGCTGCCACTCCTGTCGACTAAGAACAGGAAACTGAGGCCACAATTTGCACAGGCTCACCAAAACTGGACAGCAGAAAACTGAAAAACATTGCCTGCTCTTATGAGTCTTCTGATCCTTGGTGACAGTGCAAGTGTTCCAAACAGGACGTACAGGCAGTGATCTTAAAACAGCGGGATCACTCAAAGCAGTATAAACATCCAAAACAAGATGACATGGAAGGGGAATTCAGTCACATTTAAATCAGACATGGTTTTTAATTTTTTTGGTGAGTTTTTCACAACACTTACTGTATGAATTACTTGTGAGCCACTTAAACTGTTACTTTATCAATCTTTAGACCGATGCACAGTTGCACATCGTTTTCAAAGCTTAAGAAATTACAAAAAAGATCAGTGTTCAACATGTATGGTCATCTTCCTCCTGCCACCCACTCGCCGCTCTCCTCTGCTCATCCAGTCTTACTGGAGAGGGGTCACCAGGTTCTTTGTACTGTTTGCATGGTGGCCAAGGTCACTCTTCTCACTGTAATTAGCCTGAGCCTAAACACTGGTAGGTAAGGATAACTGTCACCATTTTTACACCCCCCCCTCTCTCTAAGTAGAATTCGGAAAACACACCCCTACGCAATTTCTTCTTATAATGTAAAAGTAATTTTAAGGAATGGTTCAAGAGGGAATTTTCCAAATTAAATCAAACAGGGTCAAGAGGGGCTCGTGCTCGCCAAAGTCGTAAACAATGTAAAAATAATTTCTGTAATTACAAAATGGGAGAGTACAGGAAATGTATGAGGATTCAAGTGAAATACGTGTCTCAGATCTTGTTTATGAATCAGGAGTGTGCTCCAATGATAGTCTGGAGAGCAATGAACTTTGCTTCATAAATAAAGACAGAGTGGTTTATACTGCATTGGTCCAGCCCTTCTTTCTTAAGATTTTTTATGACCTGTTTTAAACATTTTAGTACTATCTGCTAAAAATAGGTAAACAAATGTAACACATAAACAAAGACTATAATAAATGACCACTAATAAACATAAGGGCCATACATTTTTGGACAATGACTTATTTGTTTGTAATTCTGCCTCTGTACAGTGGATTTTAAATTAAATAGTCAAAATGTGATTAAAATGTAGACTTTCAGCTTTTTTTTTAAGGGGTTTGACTAAAGAACTGATTTAACTATTCAGGAATTGCACCCAGTTTTATACACAGTTCCTGATTTTCAGAGTTTTAAAAGTAATAGGAGAAACTAATGAAAACAATGAAAATCCTTTGCAGTCAGTGACTGCCTGAAGTCTAGAACCCATGGACATCACCATATGCTGTGTTTCCTCCTTTGAGATGCTCTCTCAGGCCTTTACTGCATCCTCCTTCAGTTGCTGCTTGTTTGTAGGTCTCTCTGTCTTCAGTTTTGTCTTCAGTAACTGAAAAGCTGCTCTGTTATATTGAAATCAAGTGACTGACATTGCCATTAAAGAATATTCCATTTCCTTTCCTTGTGAAATTCTTGGGTTGCTTTTGCAGTATGCTTTGGGTCATTATCCATTTGCACTATGAAGTCTGGTCTGTTTTACAGCATTTGGCTGAGTCTGAGCAAAGAGTATAGCCCTGTACACCTCACAATTCATCTTGCTACTTCGAGCAGCAGTAACGTCATCAATAAACACAAGTCTTTCGGCAGCCATACATGCCCATGCCATAATATTCCCTCCATCATGTTCAACAGATGATGTGGCGTGCTTCAGATCATGAGCTGTTCATGTCCTTCCCCATACTTTTCTCTTCCCATCATTCTGCTACAAGTCATTCTTGGTTTCACCTTTCTAAAGACTGGATAAGATCAAGATTTTTTTTCTTTTTTTAGATTTTTTCTGACTAAATACAATCTGGCCTTCCTCTTCTTGAGTGTACCCGTGCTGTGCACCTTGTTGTAAACCCTCTGTATTTACATTTATTTATTATGCTATTGTACTTTAGTTGTCTTTCAGACCTTTTGGTTTTGCTGAACTGGTCAGTGCATTCCTTCTTTTTAAAAATGTACCAGATTACTACATACTGAGACTTTCAGTGAACAGCTACCAAATGTAAATTCAAACCTTGAACTTATTTGTTATGGAATAACAAGGGAACATATCTCACCAAGCCTCATAAAAATGCTTGTCCCATTACTTTTAAGCCTCTGAAACTGGGGGACTGTGTAAAAAAATGGCTCTAATTCCTGAACAGTTTATGCAATTTGTTTGTCAAATCCCTCGAATTAAAACTGAAAATCTGCACTTAATGCAGTCTGACTCATTTAAAATCTACTGTACTAGTGTACAGAGACAAAATTACAAAAAATAAAAAAGTAGAATGCATCAGAACCCAGAATTTATGGGCCTAAGTATATACACTTTGCAGTTGAGAACGTTCACATTTTCGAGCCATAATAAATATTAATGCCATTTTTAGAACAAATCTCCACTTCAGTTGTTCAGAAGACTTGTTTTTGTGACCAAATGCTCACAGCTAACATTCTTTGTGAGAAGGTAGTTTACTTAGAAACATTTCTGAGTGCTTCTTGGTCAAACATCAACCAAATCTGGAGCTTGGGTAATATTTCTGACCCACTTTAGTTTTAATCCCATCTCCATGAGGATTTATAACCCCGTTTCCCAACTTTGTTGCAATGAAGAACATCAAAAGAGGAAAAACCCCATCAATCTTACACACTTTCCCTCTGTGTCTCTTTTTATTAGTTTTCTTCTTTTACCTTCTCTCTCACACACACAAACTGAAACACACTGCACAGGTCGGGTGCATTTGATTTATCCTGCTGTGTTTCCTCCACGGCTCATTTCCATAAATCACGTGTCAGTGTGTTTGTAGCCAGAGGGACGTTAACAAGAGGCCACAGTCCAAACACAGAGTGCATAAAACCCTGAAAACACTTCCGACACACAGTGCTGACCAGCTCCATGGCCGCATCCATCAACGCATAGAGGAGGTCGGAAAATTTCATGTGGAGACAGTGAGGAAATGTTTTGTCATTTGAAGAGCGCTGTTGAAAGAAAGCGTGTGTGCGTTTGAAGTGTGTTTGTGTCTTCCACTTTCTCAAGTTGGACCACATGCTGAGTTGAGAGAGGTTCTCTGAGTTCAGCTGAAATCTGCTCCATAGTGAATTCCCTCAGTCTGTACTGTACAC
>VUQH01007551.1:6717-17762 GCA_015106775.1 Etroplus canarensis
AAATCTTTTTTTATTTACTTCATCGGCAGTGGAGATTAAAACTCTCTCTTTCTCTCTCTCTCTCTCTCTCTCTATAGCGAGAGAGAGAGAGAGAGAAAGAGAGAGAGAGAGAGAGAGAGAGAGAGGTCACTATATATATATATATATATATATATATATATATATATATATATATATATAGAGATCTCTCTCTCTCTCTCTCTCTCTCTCTCTTTCTCTCTCTCTCTCTCTCGCTATAGAGAGAGAGAGAGAGAGAGAGAAAGAGAGAGTTTTAATCTCCACTGCCGATGAAGTAAATAAAAAAAGATTTTAAAATTTTCAGAAAAACAACAAATAACAAAATGTACCTAAAATAAAAGCAAATCATCACCCCCTCAGGTCAGATTACTGGATTATTTCTACTGACACATCATACTGACTTTATGTATAGTGTGAGGAGGAATCATATATTTACGTCCCTATTCCCCAGAAACTCCCCTGAAATCAAGTTTCAGATTCTAAAGCATAAAAAAGAAATTTTAAAATATATATATTTAACTGCTTAGTTAATATATACATCCTATCATTTATTGTGAATCGCTGTTTTCTTCACCTGCGCAGATGAAACAGTCGGGGAAAGTAAAACGAGTCCCTGTTTGCAAATGTAAGAAAAAGGGGTCAAGGACAGAAACAGCATTATGTGGGAAACAACAGTTTTAAAGCACTGAAAACTAAAGGCTCACCGCTCAGTTTGTAGCCTGACTGTTGCTCTTACTGCATTAGAAATAAGTTGGACAAAAATAATCAACGTTGTCTTTGCAAATTGCTTGTTAGGGAATTTGTTTCCGACAGGAAGACTTCCCTCTGAGTCTATTTCAGAGCCTGGGTGACTAGCAACAATTACAAGTCCTGTTTATCCCCCACCTCTATTCATGGCTGGTAATCCAGGCTGGTCTGCCTTCATTAACCTCTTTTACGCTCCTGGCTCCACACTGGGTTCTCCTCTTCACTTCACAACTCTTGACACGTTATTGGTTCTCCTGTTCTCGTGTGTTACTCTGGAGAAGCATATTCAAATAATGTACATGGCTTTTTTACAGGATGATCATTTTTCCTGCTCTGTTCAATCTATTATTACAGTGTCGTCGCCATCTAGTGGTCACTGTGCCAGCAGCAGGCCCGGCCTGTCTGCCTAACTGAGGGCTCCACCAGAGAGCTGCTCTGCTTCACTGTGTTAAGTGATTAGAAACACAACATGTTTGCTATGCATGTTTTGTTCCCACAGCCTCCAGCCTCACACCTCCCTCTCAGTTAAAATGGCAGTACAGGTGCTAGACAGTGTAGCTGAAAACCTTGAAATATTTACAGCAAACCACTCATCCTTTGACTGAAACATTAATGCTGCTTTGTGAGACTCTGCAGGGGCTATTTAAACACAGTGCAAATAATAACAAGTGCAAATCCAATATGTTAATGCCTCTTAACTGGTAGATGTGAAAAATAATTCCCTCTTTGACGCCCACAGGGGCTCAAGGGCTGTTGAAAACCTCTTGGACTCTAATGAGGGGGGAGGGAAAATGCATGCGGGAGACAGAAAGTTAGCAGGTGTATCAGGAAGACTGTAATCCGTCCTCATGAAGGTGGATATTCATTTAGTTTCTCTCAAGAGCAGCAGAGATTTAAGTGTCCCCACATTCACAAGCTTAACCTTGGGTGTAAGTGTGCCTGCCCTCTGTAAAGAGGTACAGGATTAGGGTTGGGGATCCACAAGCAGCAGAAGCAGTAGCAGAGTTTGGATGGGAGGCTGAGATGAGCTACTTCATAACCATACAACTCACACAGCTAGAGGTGTTACTGCACAGCACTGGACTTGAATCACCAAACCTTCAGGCCTAAATCCTCGGAGATCATGTATAAGTAACGTCTGAGTCACCAAGGTCAAGTCCAAGTTGTGTCTCAAGTGGTACTCAGTGTATGGGTCAAATATTGTGGTAATCCATTCAAAGTACATTGGAAATGCGCTTATTAAAGGGTTATTTCATGGAATTTGGCATATATTGGCAGTGATGGCAAGTAACTACTGATTTTTATTTGGTTTTTTTTTGCTTGAGTTTAATTTTGAGGCAGTTTGCACTGCCTAGTTTTTATATTGCTTTTTTAAAATGATATAAATTCTAGCTTATTCAGTAAATTTAAGTAATTGTTATAGTAACTAATTTTTAAGACTTTTCATAAAAAACACATAATAAGGTTATAAAAAATCCCACTTGAAAAAGAAATAGGAAAAAATTCTTAGAAGTTCACAGGTCATCCAATAGTAAATGTTTGTTTTTGACTCTTATAAGACTTCTAAAGTGGTTCCTTCTCATGCAGCATAATGATAAGAATTGAGTGTGAATCAATTAAACATCATGTTACATGAGAAACATTTAAAACAGGTAAATTATACACTGTTTAAAAAAAAAAATGAAGTGAGCACTCCGTCACAGTATAACTAACAGTAACAGTATAACTAAGTTTGTTAATCTCCCAGGATCTCAATCTGTCCAGTTAAGAAGCATAAACTCTTGTGAATTAATTTCATCTGCTTTTTTAATTTTTTCTAGTTTTGCTTTTTGCTTGTTGGTTTTACTGGTTGCATGAACTGGAACCTGCAGCCCATTCGGGGAGCACGGCTTCTCCAGGATGGCACAGCCATACGGGCTATTGCAAGAAGCTTTGCTGTGTCACCCAGCATGGTGTCAAGAGTGTGGAGGAGATAACAAGAGATAGACTGTTACATGATGAGGCCATAGAATGGCAGCAGGACTAGTATCTTCTCCTTTGTGCAAGGAGAAATAGGACTGGCACTCCTAGAGCTCTACAAAATGACCTTCTCGTGTATGTTTCTGAGCAAACTGTCAGAAACAGACCCTGTGAGGGTGGTGTGAGGGCCCTTAGAAGACCAAAACTGGCAGGTCTGCCACTGGTGCCCCCTTCTCCTGACAGATGAGAGCAGGTTCACAGTGAGCACATTTGACAGATGTGAAAGAGTCTGGAGATGCCATCGCGAACATTATGTTGCCTTCAACGTATTCCAACGTGACCAGTTTAGCATTGGGTCAGTGATAGTCTGGGGAGGTCACACAGACCTCCATGTATTGGACAATGGTGCAGTGACTGCTGTTGAGTACCGGGATGAAAATCTCAGACCCTTTTTTCAGACCTTATGCTGGTGCAGTAGGCCCTGGGTTTCTGCTAGTGCGAGACAAGGCCCAGTCTCATGTGGCCAGAGTGTGTAGGCAGTTCCTGGATGATTAGGGTACTGAGGACATTGATTCGCTTCTCACATTCCCCAGACTTGAATCCAGTTGAGAACCTCAATGCATTCAACACTTCCAAATAGCAGCACAGGCTGTCAAGGAGCTGCTGATGCCCTGATCCAGGCTTGGGAGGAGATCCTTGGGACACAATCCGTCATCTCATCAGGGGCATATCCAGACATTGCATGACCTATTAGAAAAAACTAAACTCAGTTGTTTATGCTTTCTAAATGGACAGATTGATATGCCTGAAATTTAACTGACAGTGTGTTGTACTGTGATGATCAAGTGTGAGTAATATGTGACATAAGAAACATATAAAATCATTAGTAGTCTCAACACTCAGAAGCCATTAGGTAATCGTACAGGGCACTTACTAGGGCAGCTATTTTGAAGCATTCAAATTTGATTTCATATTAAATGAACTTTAATGGTTATTTAAATGGTCACTGTTCATAAAAACAGCATGCATAGAATTACCATTAAAATATGATCAAACCTGTAAAAAAGTTGTCTTAAGTTTGTTGCCCCAAAAAAAGAAAAAAAGTTTTGTTTTTGTTACTTTTTCACATAAAGTTCACATATACTTCTACCATCATATTAAATAGTTTGTAATTCCCACATAGTTTTAAATTTAGCATTCTGTACCTAACATGTCTCACACTTAAAATGTCTCCAATAAAACCTAGTCATTTGATAGCCTATATTTTTGGATTTTTTTCTACATGGTATCAGATGCACTTCAAACATTAACTTCTGTTAGATTTACTAAATAAATCTGAATTTCTCAGTAAGGCTTGCAAACATAAAATCATTCAGTATTTAACATAAAACACCAAATATAAAGAAACAAAAATCCATAAAAATATATTCAGCAAATGAAGTTTCTTTCTTGACAACTAATAACCAAGGCCTACCTCTAATGAATCTTTGAATGAAAAAACGGTTTCATAGCTGGTGGGAAGTTTACAATCTACAGATGCACATAAAGAGGATTTTTAATTTTGGTTTTTTGAACAAAGGCTTCTGTGGTTGTTCTTAGAAATGTCTTCCCCTGAGTGTGGCAAATGCATTGAGGCAGCATTTACACCTTTTTGACAAGACAAACAAACAAAAAAACATATTAATAAAAAATATCAGAATACAAATGTAACTGAACTGCTAGATGAAAACAAATAAAATATGGAAAACCTGAGAGCTTTCTGGTCAAAAATTTCACAGTTGTGTGGGAGTATTTTGACTCCTGGCTATAGCTTTTGTCACAGCTTCTGATCACGATTAAGCAACACATTAAAAAAAAACAAAACAATGACTCAACACACGCAACAACATGATATCTAAATCCACTTTATTCTTACATCCAGATATACACCATCATCATCACCTTGTCAGCATCATCATCAAGCAGAATCATTACCCTCAATGCCACACTCATGATCATCAGTTTGACAGCACTATTAGCTGTCTTTTCTCTTCAAAAGCTAAAGCTGAGAAAAATAAAAAATAAAACATTTGGTCCTTAAATATATAGTCTAGGCAACATGGTATCAGGGATTAAGACAGAAATGCCTTGTTGCTACCCACAGAAAACATCAAACATCACTGGAAATTGTGCTGAAACAGTGTCATAGGGCGACAGAAGAAGGAGACCGCTAATAGAACATGAGGCTGATGGCAGCAGAGAGCAAAGTGTCGGGCAAACCGAGAGAAAGGGAGTGAGTCTGTGAGCGTCAAAGAAACAGTTAGCGACCAGAGCTGTGAAATCAGATGAAAGGCAGCTAGACAGATGAGAGATGAAAGACAAAGAGACCGAGGAGTGAGGAAGCACACAGCAGACCCACAGAGAGGCACGTATTTACAGTACAGAGAAACAGGTGGAAAAAAATCAAGTGAGCCACAGTGCACAGCAGAGCAGTATCGTGTGTTACACACAGGTTGAGAAAAAAATACAATTTACAGAAGTTGTCAAAGTGAACATGTAGGTTTAAAAGTTTTGTATTGTTCAAAAACTAAACACCACACACCTGGGACAACAAAACTACCAGTGGACTGCTCCTAATTATTCAAATTCATATGAATATTGACTTTACAGTGCTTTTTAAACGCTATATCAGTATAATTATTATTATTCTGATGAGAAAATATTACACTTTGGTGAAGAATGGGAGGCAAGAGGGAGTTGGAGCTGGAAACCAGGAAGTATCTGCTCTATTGCCTGAATCTTGACTTCACAATAGACTTTCTTCCCAATAGCAAAACAGTATTATCTTCCCACAATCATTATTATTATTATTGTCAAGGTAATTTTCTGTTAAATTAGCACGAAAAATGCTTCACAGGTATTGCTTTTTTCATTAACAATTATTTTCAGACTCCCAGCTATTGCTTTCATTCAGTTTTATTGAGTAGGTACATTGCAGCTTATTTCCACTTCAGCTCCCCTGCTTGCTCCAACAATCACTAACACAGATATGTATGTATACATTTGGATGTTTTTTTAGACTCTGTCTTATCAACCACGCAACACACCCATAAAGTCTTTCTCCTTGATTGATGGCTTGGACGTGAGTCACATGAACACCTGATGTCCTAAGACAATCACATTCTAGAGTGAATGCAAATAAAATGTACCTGTCCTCATGAGATCATGGGTTTGTCTGGTGCCAACTCTGACACAACTCTGCATATCCATGGCTCTGCTCATCGGGCACCTGCCACAATACAAAGTCCAACATTCTATGAGGTTTTTACTCTTTTTTTTTTACATGTTGGCGGGCAGTTTGTGTCGTAGTCCCTCTGAGTCTTTTCCCGTAAGTGACAGCTGAGGGTCTTTTTTTCCACCTTTAGGGGAGGCAGATTTGGCAGGGGGGTCTACATGTGCTGACTGGGTGGGTGCAGGGGTGGATGCTTGTGTGGTCTGGACAGGGATGGAGGGTGTATTAAGTTTTGAGGACTGGATAGGGGCAGCCATGGTGGTTGGTGTTTGTTTTGGGGGATAAGAAGAGGCAGAGTGGACACAAGGAGAGGTGGTGGTAGAGGAGGAAGGAGCAGAAAGAGAGGAAGGGTTAGTGGAGCTTTGATTTGGGCATAAAGTTGTCGAGCAAGAGGTTGTTGATGTGATTTGTTTGATGGCAGTGGGGCTTGGTGTAAGAACAGGCGATGTTTGCTTTACTGGATGAACTGAAAAAGTTACTTTAGTTGGAGTGTTGGTGTTAGTGGGAGCTGAAGTTTGGGTTGGGGCAAGAGGTGAGGCTTGTTTTTGGATCTGGCTTGAGGAAGGGGCTCTAGCTGAGTTGGAGACTGAGGCCTGTAGACAAGGTGTTGGACTGTGGGATTTACTCAGGGAGGGGACAGATGTAACAGGGATGAGAGATGGGGAAGGTGTTGGGGTAAAAGTCTGAGTAGGCGTAACCGGTGTGCTGGTTTGAGTAGGAGTTTGGGAGGGGGTAGATGCTCGAGTGCGGCTTGTTTGAGTGGGAGAAGGGACCGGAGTCAGGACAGGGCTGGCACCAGACAGTGGAGAAGCAGAAGGTGGTGTGTTAGATGCCTTGGCTCTGGGGCTCTGGGGATGGGGTGGAGAAGAGGAGACCAAAGAAGAAGGGGGAGAAGAAGATGTAAGTGAAGATTTTGTCCCATAAGGCTGAGGTAGTGGAACAGGGGTAGAAATAGAAGATGGAGGTGGTGTGGAAGATGGAGAGGGAGAGGACGAGCGGGAGGAGGCTGTAGGAATCGGTTTGGGACGAGGAGTTGAAGAGAGTGACAGCGGGCTTGTTCCTGCTGATGGAGGGGTGGAGCAGAGAGGAGGAGAGGAGGAGCGGGAAGAGGTCATCGGTATTGGTTTTGGGCGAGGTGTCTGGGAGAGAATAGGTGTAGGAGATGAAGGCGTGGGTGCAGGGGAAGGGGATGAAGATGCTTGCACTGATGCTGCAGAAGGTATGTGTGCAACTGTGGGTACAGAGGCAGTGTTAGCTGTAGATTGTGTGTATGCAGCCTGTGTTGTAGTGGACTGAACAGGAACTGTGCCCTGTGCTTGTGTTTGTGCATTAAATGGCATATTTGTCACCAGCTGTACTGGAGGATTAGAGGTCAGCAGGCCTGCACTGCCTCCCCTGGCTAACGGCCCTGCCAGGAAAGGAGCTGCTAACAAATTACCACCAGAGGCCTTCCGATGGAGAGGAGGGTGAGGCTGCAATCCAGCCCAAGAACGATGAGGCAGGGTGGGCTGTGAGGCTGACAGCAGCCTGGCCTCTTGGGTGAGTCTGCCCAAGGCTGGGAGACCCTGAGAGCTGCTTCCTCCATGACGTAACAGAGCCTCTTTTGCGCCTTGCTGAGTATTGACAGAAGTGTTGCAATCTGATGAGCCACTGGAGGCAGAGGGCTGGTTGGTGGCCGGTGCCTTGTGGGGTGGTGGAGCTGGTCCTCCTCCTGTTGGCATTCCAAGTGATCCAACAATCCCTGGGGGATGATCACCCTGAAGGCGGAGGGTATAGTGGAGATTCCTTCCTTGTTGAACAGAAGTTGGGACAGAGGAGGCTGGAGTGGGAGGAGTTTTAGCAATAGTGGGTGATGTCACCCCACCAGGTGGGCCCATGGTTGAGGGAGAGGCAGGGAATCCTCTTGGAGACAAACCACCTATTCCTCCCATCGCCATCATCCCAATGAGAGAGCTCACAGAGGGGCGAAGGGGCTGTAACACAGGAGCACGAGGAGGAGAAAGAGGGAAAGAGGAGGAGGGAGAGGGGGATATGAGAGGGGACGGCAGAAAAAATGCCCCTCCAAGAGCATGTTGCTGCTGAAGCTGCTGAAGCTGCTGCTGTTGTTGCTGCTGCTGATGCATGAGAGCAATGGCTACATTACTTGTGGCAGCTGCAGTTTGCAGGGGAGCATGGACCAGTGGTGCCCAGATGACAGGGCGTGGCCGAGGAGACACCGTGCCACTTCTTCCTGCAGCAGCCGCCGCAATGGCATCCTGCATGGCTGGCATGCTGTCGTGTTTAACAATCTGCTGTACCAGCATGCTGTCACAGGAACCCAGACCACCTGCTGTTAGACCACCTCCAGCTCCTGGACCCCCTCCACCACGGCCTCCACCACGACCCATGCTGCCGCCCAGAGAACCACCCTGGGACGACTTCCGCATGAGCATGGAGTTCTTCCTGCCTGCAGAGGAGAAAGAGAAAAGAAACAAAAAAATTAACTAAAAAATCTGCAAAGATGTCTTCTTATCCTGAGATATTATGTGTAAAAAAACTGGAGGCATAAAAGAATGATACCTTCTGAAGAAGGTCCACTGAAGAATAAACAAAGCAAGCAGCTAGAGTTTTATCTCAAAGCTTTTTCTGTTTTTATTAAAAAATATTGCTAATCCTTAATTATTTCAACTTTTATTTCTCACAGGTTGTTTTCAAAGACAGTCCCTGATATTTTGGCTGTTTGAAAAATCCTAACAAAGGGCCTGGGCTAATTGCTTTGGCACTGTTATTGTTAAAAGCATTAACTGACTGCGCAGACAAGATAGTAAGACAAATGTATGTAGCAATCAGAAATCCACAAGTTACCAATACGGTCCAATCGGTCAGCTGCAACAGTTTCAAAGGCACGCCGCATCATCGGGTGTTCCTCCAGAACCTCGTTAAAGCTGTCCACACTGAGAGAGTACAAACGGCAATATGTGTCTGCACGGACGCTGGCTGTCCTCCGTCCACGAGTCAACAAACAGATCTCTGACAGTGATGACAATGAGAGGAGAGACAGAGGTAGAACAGGGAAAGGACATGAGCAGATAATTGGCAGCGAAGAGGTCTGAAAATTAAATTAACACAACTGTATATACTGTACATGTGCAAAATCAACGGCTGAATAAACTACCATCGTCTTCATCTTATACTCTACCTCCATATCCTTTTCATTTTTGTTTAACTACCAAGACACCACAATGTCCTCACCTCCAAAATAAGACCCATCGCTCAGCTTAGTTTCCTTGTTGCCACGGGTCAGCACACTGACTCGCCCATGCTGGATAAAGTACATCTTACGTCCGACGGTGCCCTCACGGATGATGAAGTCTGATGGCTGGAACACTTCAAAGCGGAGTTTGGTCAGCACAGCAGTCACAAAGTTGGGATCAGCATTGGCGAATAGAGGCATATTAGCCACCAGGCTGCGGCAGTTAAAGCTGACTATCTCCTAAATGCAGAAGAAGAAGGGATAAAGACAGATGGGGTACAAGTCAGAGATCTGCTGGAAGCATGAACTAAGCATTTGTGGGATGTATGTGCAATAGTGTGGGTGTTTGTGAATTTATTACCTCTTTAAGCGGCTCACTGAGTTCTCCCAGGATGTTCTCCTCATCAAACATTTTTCCCTGGAAGCGGTGCTCGTAGTACTCGTGGATCTTTTGTCGAACATCTGCTGGGAGCTTATGGAATGACATGTACTGCTCCACCTGCTTGTACTGCAATAACACAGGCACAAACACATTCAGACTGAAAGAAAAGAATACATGTTTCCTGACTGACAGGAGTAATGCTGAACAACTGTAATTTTTAAATTTGTGAATGTTGAGTCACAGTCCCAGGGGAGAATTAGCAGAAGTTTGTGTGTATCTCTTTAACACTATTTTTCTGTTGCAACGTAAACATTTTCATGTACCTATTATTCCTTATTACTGCTCAACATGAATTACACTAATTCATTATACATTTATATGCATTATGCAGTAAAGTCTGGTGAATTTAGTGAAAATGTCAACTGAAGGTTTTCCTTTCTAAAATGTTTTATCTTAATATATAGTATATGAAGGCATTTTTTGCCCTGCCCTATCATTAAAAAAATCTTGTTTACTTCGTGACCCCTTTGGTTGTTGGTTTTAGAATTTGCAGCCTTTTTAGATTGAGCATTAGGGTTCAAGAACATCAGGATTATTGGATTAATTGATGCAAAAATCAGCCTATACTCATAATAATGGTTAGTTGAGGCCCAAGACAGAAGTAAACTGTACCATGTTTAATGTCTAAATCAAGGGAGTTGACATAAGACCTGTGGGCCAGAATCAGCCCACCAAAGGAGACAATTCAGTCTCCTTGATGGCTTTACAAAGTGTAAAAATTGCAGAGAAGGGGGCAGATTTTTGGATTTTTCATAGAAGCTTTGTGTTGCAAGTGTTTAAGAATGGATCACATCATGAGATAGGTACTGTTCATGTCATCTGAGCCACAGTTCTGAATTATTGTATTAAAGATGTGTTTCTTTGAGCAGACTGACTGAATGAGAAGAAGTTAAGAATATCTTTAAAATTCTGGCACTCTTTTTTTTTTTTTAAATCTCACGATGTTTTACACCTGTTTTGTAAATGAATGATTCATTCATTATGGCTTCATGCCGGGAAAGAGTACAACAGATGCAATGTTTGCTTTGAGAGTGTTGATGGAGAAGTATAGAGAAGGTCAGAAGGAGTTGCACTGTGTCTTTGTGGATCTTGAGAAAGCATATGCTAGGGTGCCAAGAGAAGAACTGTGGAATTGTATGAGGAAGTCAGGAGTGGCAGAGAAGTATGTGAAGGTGGTGCAGGAAATGTATGAGGACAGTGAGACAGTGGTGAGGTGTGCAGTAGGGGTGACAGATGGGTTCAAGGTGGGGGTGGGATTGCACCAGGGAACCCTTCTTGTTTGCAGTGATGATGGACAGATTGACAGATGAGGTCAGGCAGGAGTCCCCGTGGACTATGATGTTGGCAGACGACATTGTGATCTGTAGTGAGAGTAG